>SJYC01145730.1:0-21772 GCA_006408675.1 Madoqua kirkii | reverse complement strand
ATGATTAGTAGATTACAGATTCCTAAATAAAAATGATTATTATGGTGACTGGATAGATATTTAAAATTTATTTTTATATTATCTTTAAAACAATGTTATTTTAACATTAGTGAAGCCTTCATTTAAAGTGAAAAGAAAGTGAAAGTCTTTCAGTCGTGTACGATCTATCAGGGAAGGCTTCATTTACCTATTTTAAATATAAGTTCAGACACTAAATGTGTTCCATTTCCTTTCATGATTTCCTATAAGCTAACAAATGCATCTCTCTTATCTTTTCATTATTTTTTTTGCACTCTTACAAGAATCAATAGGAAAACCAAAGCCAACAGCATAAATCCTAGCAAGTGTGCTGCTTTACAGCATTTTCTGTTTTTTTTGGTATGGAAAGTGAAACCTTTGTCATTCAATTTTAAGTGATTTTATTAAAAAGACCCAGGTTTGGATCTGAAGAGTATGTTTTAAATAATGCTTGGAAATGGACTGCTGATAATGGAATGAGACACACTAAATTTCTTTCTTCTCTAGATAGCTTAAGTTGCATTCCTAAATCTTTTAAACTCAGATTTATAGAATCAAAGTATTGAGTTTAAAATAAGGAAAATAGTTGACTGAATTATTCCAAATTTACATCTCATTCATTGGGTTTCCCTGGTGGCTCAGATGGTAAAGAATTCACCTTCAATACCAGAGACCTGGGTTTGATCCCTATGTTGGGAAGATCCCCTGGCATGAGAAGGCCATGGCAACTCACTCCAATATTCTTGCTTGGAGAATCCCTGTGGACAGAGGAGCCTGGTGTGCTGCAGTCCATGGGGTCACAAAGAGTTGTACATGACTGAGAGACTTTCTTAGAAGAATACACACTCTGAGGAAATCAGATGTATGTACCTGCATGTTAATTAGAATAAGATGCAATAATACTTTCCTTCAAAATGTAACTGAGAAAAAGACCATTTTAACCATCTGGACAGGGTTTTAATGATGTCAGACTTCTACTGATTTAAAACCATTGACTATGTTAAGAAAACTAAAAATGTTTTTTCTTTTGAGGTAACATTATCACATTATTACTTCATTTTCATACACTGACATTACATCAACTAGCAGTAGAAGAATTATTTAATTCCAGAGGTCTGTTAATTTTTTAAATTCCTTCTATTATATTACAGTACCTTGTATAATATTAAAGTGAAAATTCATTTACAGTCTCACTTTTCTGTTCTGACAGGCATTCTCACCATCATCACCAGGAAAATGAAGGAAGCTACTAAAATTTACATTCCATAAGACTGAGACTGAACATTCATTCCAAAATAGCTCTTGAGGGCTTTCTATATGACAAGCAGTGTAACAGAAGATGAGGATACACTGGTGAATAAGAAAGACATAGTAGGCATTTGATTTAAAAAAATCATAGAAGTAATGAGTGAACTATCTTTTCACTGAAACAGGCCTCAAATGACAAGTTCTAATAATCAATTTTTTACTTTAAGTTCTAAAAATGATGAAACTGAGGCTCAGAGGTTAAGTAAAGAACTCAAGGTGTACTGGTACCAGGATTTGACCCGTGTCTGTCTAATCAGACATTTCACACTCTGTGCCCATTACAACATATTGCCCAACAAAATGCAAACATGGTAAAGAAATGGCCCAGGTTTGCTGTTGTTGAATTGGCCAGCCATTTTTTTTTTTTTTGAGACAATAGTGTCTCAGACTCCCATCCTTACCCTTTATTTTCTCTTACATTTTCACTGCAATATGTGAGTGTGGGTCAGATATTCATATCTTCTTGAGAGGCATGACTCATGGAGTGGTAATAACTATAAGTTTAAGCCTAGTTATTGCTAGAGTTTTCATAGAGTTTTATATTGCTATATTAACACTTTAAAGTGTGCAATATTACACAGTAAATTACTATAGTTTCAATGAGAAGAAATACATTTGCAGAGATTCTGCTTACTAAAATACTTCTTTAAAAAAAAATGTTGATGCCATTGGTGGAGGAGGAAGGGAGTACTATTTGTGCAGTTACACTTTTAAATCAATAGTGCAGGGTTCTTTGTAGTAGCTGATCCCCTTATGTAAGTCAAGGGCAGTAAATCAGTGACAGAGAAAACACAAATAATCCATCCTGCCCAGCAGCTCTTGGCAAGAAGGGTGGACTTGCTGGCACTGATAGTTAATGAATTTGTCCTTGATACTTTTACAATTCAAGTCAGGCTCAGTAATAGCACACAAGGCAATCTGTGTACATCAAATATCAAATGTTTATAGAGCACCTACCTTGTGCTAGAGGCCAAGGATACTTTGGTCACCAAAATGGACAAGCACTCTGTCCTCATGAAGCTTTGTATTTAGAAAGGAAAGGAAAGTCGCTCAATTGTGTCCGACTCTCATGGACTGTAGCCTACCAGACTCCTCTGTCCATGGGATTTCCCAGGTAATAGTACTGGAGTGGACTCCCATTTCCTTCTCCAGCGGATCTTCCTGACCTAGAGATCGAACCCACGTCTCCCGCATTGTAGACAGACATTTTAACCGTCTGAGCCACTAGGGAAGTCCTTGTGTTTCAAGGGGTAGACAAAAAAAAAAAAAAAAAAAACCTGCTTATATGTGCTGAACCTGAAACCCTGTGCCAAAGCAGGGGAAATGTGAAGCTTTAGGAATAGTAACTTTCAGACCCAAACCTTCTTCCCAGGGAAAAATGACTTGAAAAGGCTTTTGGACTTGAAACTTGTAGTTTCAGTGACTATATAGTTATGTCAGACACCTGGCACATAAGCAGTTCAGTTCAGTTGCTCAGTCCTGTCCGACTCTTTGCAAACCCATGATTCACAGCATGCCAGGCTCCCTGTTCATCACCAACTCCTGAGTTTATGCAAACTCATGTCCATCAAGTTGGTGACCCCTTCCAGCCATCTCATCCTCTGTCATCTCCTTCTCCTCTGGGTCCCAATCCCTCCCAGCATCAGGGTCATTTCCAAAAAGTCAACTCTTCATATGATAGGTTTTGACAAATATTAATATCCGTTGAACTAGTTTGTGAACATAGAATGAGTGAATAATTGAATGAACAAAATTAAATACTGATTATCTTTGTTTAAACTATTCAAGCCAGGCTTCAGCAATACATGAACTGTGAACTTCCAGATGTTCAAGCTGGTTTTAGAAAAGGAAGAGGAATCAGAGATCAAATTGCCAACATCTGCTGGATCACCAAAAAAGCAAGAGAGTTCCAGAAAAACATCTATTTATGCTTTTATTGACTATGCCAAAGCCTTTGACTGTGTGGATCACAATAAACTGTGGAAAATTCTAAAAGAGATGGGAATGCCAGACCACCTGACATGCCTCTTGAGAAACCTGTATGTAGGTCAGGAAGCAACAGTTAGAACTGGACATAGAACAACAGACTGGTTCCAAATAGGAAAAGGAGTACGTCAAAGCTGTATATTGTCACCCTGCTTATTTAACTTATATGCAGAGTACATCATGAGAAACGCTGGTCTGGAGGAAGTACAAGCTAGAATCAAGATTGCCAGGAGAAAAATCAATAACCTCAGATATGCAGATGACATCACTCTTATGGCAGAAAGTGAAGAGGAACTAAAGAGCCTCTTGATGAAAGTGAAAGAGGAGAGTGAAAAAGTTGGCTTAAAACTTAACATTCAGAAAACAAAGATCATGGCATTGGGTCCCATCACTTCATGGGAAGTAGACTGGGAAACAGTGGAAACAGTGTCAGATTTTTTTTTTTTTTTTTTGCTCCAAAATCACTGCAGATGTTGACTGCAGCCATGAAATTAAAAGACGCTTACTCCTTGGAATAAAAGTTATGACCAACCTAGATAGCATATTGAAAAGCAGAGACATTGCTTTGCCAACAAAGGTCTGTCTAGTCAAGGCTATGGTTTTTCTTGTGGTCATGTACAGATGTGAGAGGTGGACTATGAAGAAGGCTGAGCACCAAAGAATTGATGCTTTTGAACTGTGGTGTTGGAGAAGACTCTTGAGAGTCCCTTGGACTACAAGGGGATCCAACCAGTTCATTCTAAAGGAGATTAGTCCTGGGTGTTCTTTGGAAGGAATGATGCTAAAGCTGAAACTCCAGTACTTTGGCCACCTCATGCAAAGAGTTGACTCACTGGAAAAGACTCTGATGCTGGGAGGGATTGAGGGCAGGAGAAGGGGACAACAGAGGATGAGATGGCTGGATGGTATCACTGGCTCAATGGACGTAAGTTTGAGTGAACTCCAGGAGTTGGTGATGGACAAGGAGGCCTGGCATGCTGCAATTCATGAGGTTGCAAAGAATCGGACATGACTGAGTGACTGAAGTGAACTGAACTGAACTGAACTTTGCTTGAACAGAGACAGGCTTTGAGAACAATATTAAATCGTTAGTCTCTATATGGTCTTTTTGTTTGTTTGTTTTCTTGCCATGAACCACAGTTTGAGAACCACTAGCCAAGGAGAAATTAATACTGAAGACTTGGACCAGAGCTTTGATGGGCAAGCCTGAGACCAGGATGGCAGTGACAGCCATGATTAGTTAGCAATGGGAAAGCATACTGCAGGGAAGAAGGGTAAGATCACTCTGTATCCTGTGGAGAGTCTCTTCTGATTTGGTCAGTGCCATTTGCTTTTCTTAAGGAAGCTGATAGGCTTCGCTGGTGGCTCAGGCAGTAAAGAATCTGCCTGCAGTTTAGGAGACACAGGTTTGATCCCTGCATTAGGAAGTTCCCCTGGAGTAGGGAATGGCTACTCACTCTAGAATTCTTGTCTGGAGATTCCCATGGACAGAGGAGATATCTATCGATATTTAAAGAGTTAGACATAACTTACTGACTGAATAACAGCAACAAAAAACAAAGGAAGCTGATATAGACCATGGCAATAAGGAGACAAATAGGACATTTTTTCCCTTCAACACAATGCCGATCACAGGAGCTGGAGAAAAGACAGAGGTGCTGTTTTACTTCTGTCCCATTAGACTCAACACCACAATGTTGTGACAACCATTTTGGAATTTGGAATGCCACTCCCTTCTCTTGGAATGACCCCCAAAATAAAGGAGTGCAGCTCCTGTAGTCCTGTTAGTATTGTGACACCTTGACCTTCTAGCTACAGGTGACTGAGGAAGGGTAGATCCCTTACCCAAGCCAGCCCTATCAGCTTTTCTTCCCCAAATTTATGTTTGTGAAGGAAATAAGCTAAGAAAATAATCAGGTTGATTGGCTAGATGTATATTCATGGCAGCATTCAGAGAGAAAGTCTACCAATATCAGCAGCAGAAGCCATCAAAACTTCTAAACTTAATCATTTGACTCTTCTGCCAAATCTTTGAGAAGCCTTCCTCAGTGATCAATGCAAAGAAATAGAGGACAACAACAGAATGGGAAAGATTAGAGATCTCTTCAAGAAAACTAAGATACCAAGAGAACATTTCATGTAAAGATGGGCTCAAAAAAGGACAGAAATGGTATGGATCTAACAGAAGCAGAAGATATTAAGAAGAGGTGGCAAGAATACACAGAACTGTACAAAAAAGATTTTCATGACCCAGATAATCATGATGGTGTGATCACTCACCTAGAGCTGGACATTCTGGAATGTTAAGTCAAGTGGACCTTAGAAAGCATCACTATAGACAAAGCTAATGGAGGTGATGAAATTCCAGCTGAGCTATTTCAAATCCTGAAAGATGATTCTGTGAAAGAGCTGCACTCAATATGCCAGTAAATATGGAAAATTCAGCAGTGGCCACAGGACTAGAAAAGGTCAGTTTTCACTGCAATCCCCAGGAAAGGCAATGCCAAAGAATGCTCAAACTACCACACAATTGCACTCATCTCGCACACTAGTAAAGCAATGCTCAAAATTCTCCAAGCCAGGCTTCAGCAATACGTGAACCATGAACTCCCTGATGTTCAAGCTGGTTTTAGAAAAGGCAGAGGAACCAGAGATCAAATTGCCAACATTCGCTGGATCACCAAAAAAGCAAGAGAGTTCCAGAAAAACATCTATTTCTGCTTTATTGACTATGCCAAAGCCTTTGACTGTGTGGATCACAATAAACTGTGAAAAATTCTGAGAGAGAGACCTGCCTCTTGAGAAGGAAGCAACAGTTAGAAATGTACATGGAACAACAGACTGGTTCCAAATAGGAAAACGAGTACATCAAGGTTGTATACTGTCACCCTGCTTATTTAACTCATATGTGGAGTACATCATGAGAAACGCTGGGCTGGAAGGAGTACAAGCTGGAATCAAGATTGCCGGGAGAAATATCAATAACCTCAGGTATGCAGATGACACCACCTTATGGTAGAAAGTGAAGAGGAATTAAAGAGCCTCTTGATGAAAGTGAAAGAGGAGAGTGAAAAAGTTGGCTTAAAAGTCAACATTCATAAAACGAAGATCATGGCATCTGGGCCCATCACTTCATGGGAAGTAGATGGGGAAACAGTGGAAACAGTGTCAGATTTTATTTTTTGAGGCTCCAAAATCACTGCAGATGGTGACTGCAGCCATGAAATTAGAAGACGTTTACTCCTTGGAAGGAAAGTTTTGACCAACCTAGATAGCATAGTCAAAAGCAGAGACATTACTTTGCTAACAAAAGTTCATCTAGTCCAAGCTATGGTTTTTTCAGTGGTCATGTATGGATGTGAAAAATGGACTGTGAATAAACCTGAGTGCTAAAGAATTGATGCTTTTCAACTGTGGTATTAGAGAAGACTCTTGAGAGTCCCTTGGACTGCAAGGAGATCCAACCAGTCCATCCTACAGCCCAGTCCTGGGTGTTTATTGGAAGGACTGATGCTAAAGCTGAAACTCCAATATTTTGGCCACCTTATGTGAAGAGTTGATTCACTGGCAAAGACACTGATGCTGGGAGGGATTGGGGGCAGGAGGAGAAGGGGACGACAGAGGATGAGATGGCTGGAAGGCATCACCAACTCGATGGACCTGAGTTTGCATAAACTCTGGGAGTTGGTGTTGGACAGGGAGGCCTGGCATGCTGCAATTCATGGAGTCACAGAGTTGGACACGACTGAGTGAATGAACGGAACAGAACTGAATGTCCTTTTAAGTAGTAACAATGACCTCCCCACCCCCCCACCTTTAATCTTTCAGTAAGTTAGGCTGAAATGGCTTCTGGGGTTTGCTGAACTATTTCAAAGGGAAAGTTAACATTTTTTTTTTTTAAGAAAAGCGTTAATTGTGCATTAAAAAGAGAAGCTGAGTTTTCTAACAATGCAATAAATCACTTAAAGTTTTATATATTAAGTATATATAAAAGTATCAGCACTAACCCTCTAGAAAATGAAAAAAAAATTTATTTAGAGTATTTTATAGCATTAAATTTTTTTTCATTGTTTAATAACAGTGTCTTGAATTAACTAATAGTATTTTCAAACTTCACTGGTGGTGCAGTGGATAGGAATCTGCCTGTCAATCCAGGGGACACAGTTTTGATCCCTGATCCAGGAAGATTGCACATGCAGCAGAACAACTAAGCCTATGGGCCATAACTTCTGAGCCTGAGCCCTAGAGCCTGAGTGCTGCAGCTACTGAAGCCGGCATGCCTGAGAGCCTGTGCTCTGCAACAAGAGAACTCGGTGCACAGAAGAGCAGTCCCATGCACTGCATCTAGAGCAAGCCCATGCAAAGCAACAAAGACCCAGTGCAGCCAAAAATAAACAAAAATTAACAGTACTTCCTGTAAAATGTGCCCAAGACTAGATCAATGATAACAGACATTTATAAATTTGAATCTTCATAAGATATATTTTCATTAAAATCTTTTTATGCTCTTTCATTTTTCTGTCTTGAATATTTTTTCATTTATTGTTCCTATAAATGAGATCTTTCCCTATCATATGTTTTAGCTGCATATATATGTTACTGATTTTTAATACAGAATAAAAGGATCTCCTATACTGGTGAATTAAAAGAGCTTAACTAATAAAGAGATACTTTCCTTAAAATTTGTACTATAGGCTTCATCCAAACAGACTTAATAATATACATTAATAAAGTATTCACCATGTGCACTCTTCAAACAAGCCTTTTACATTTATGAAGAGCAGCACTGACCTCTACTGCTCAAGTAAGGCAGCTCTGGGTATCAGCCAGGACAGGGTTGGTTTTGTTGTTTTGTTTTGATTTTTATTGGAGTACAACATTGTGTAAGCTTCAGGTGTACATCAAAGTGAATCGGTTATTTACACACATATATCCACTCTTTTTAGATTATTTTTCCCATATAGGCCATCAGAGTATTAAGTAGAGTTCCCTGTGCTCTACAGTAGGTCCTTCTTGGTTATCTATTTTATATATAGTAGTAAGCACAAGTCAATTCCAATTTATCCCTCCTCCTTACTCCCTGGTAACCATAAGTCTATTTTCTCCATCTGTAACTCTATTTCTATTTTGTAGGTAAGATCATTTGTACCGCTTGTTTTAGATTCCACAAATAAGTGACAGCACATTTTGTGTTTCTCTGACACCACTCGGTACAATCTCTTCACTCAGGCAATCACTAGGTCCATCTATGTTGCTACAAATGGCATTTTTTTGTTCTTTCTTATGGCTAATATTTCATTGTATACATGTACTATGTCTTCTTCATCTATGTTGCCATAGATATATTAGAATCTTGTTTTCTTTCTGTAATTTTATTGCCCTGTAAAATCATGTTCTTTTATATAATTACTTCTATCTATAAGTAAGTTATATTCTGATTTATTTTCCAAATATATATTTTATATTACAGCATTTCCTTGCTAGGGCTGCTATTAGTGACCACTGTTATTGAAAGTCAGTTCTTTAGGCCAAGTAAAGTGTTAGTCGTTCAGTTCAGTCGCTCAGTCAGTTCCGACTCTTTGCGACCCCATGAATCGCAGCACGCCAGGCCTCCCTGTCCATCACCAACTCCTGGAGTTCACTCAGACTCATGTCCATCGAGTCAGTGATGCCATCCAGCCATCTCATCCTCTGTCGACCCCTTCTTCTCCTGCCCCCAATCCTTCTGAGCATCAGAGTTTAATTAAAAATTAATTTCTAAATGAGATTAACAACTCACATTGCTATACTTTGATAGATTTTTCTCCCTCTTAAAGCAGGGTGCTCTGGTGACAATATCTGCAGAGAGTGACTATGGTTAAAGAACAGGAGAGCCAGTAAAACGTTCGTCCATTCAAATTTGCAAATATCCAGTTCCATAAGTTTTTCTTCTTACCTAGAAATACAGGTACAACGATCGCAAACTGCAGTCTACCTGGGTATAAAACAAAATGCCCATCTTTTGGCACCAGTCTGTATATAGTAATACATAAAAATGCCTTGTCTTCAGTTGTTTTTTTTCTATCAACTTTAGCTAACTGTAGTCTGGCATTGTTGAAGCCACATTTATCACTGGACAACTAGCAAACAAGAGTTATGCCAAGAGTTTTGAGAGGTTAAAAGTTTTAAAAATCTGTATTAGTGGAAAATAAAGGAAATGGCCAAGAATTCTGAGAGACAAAAAAAAAAGGACTATGGAAAATAAATTTGAGATTTTGCCACATGCTATTAAAACCTAAATCTTATGCAAATTTTCTCAAATTGAAACTGTTCCAACAAGTTCTTAATGGACAGTGTAAATGGAATTGTTTCTGGGCGCCAAGAATACAAAGACGTCTAAAGGCTTTCAGTCAAAGTGAGTGAAACAGCGCTATCTGGCTACCTATATCACGGAGGCGCAAGAAGGCAAGAGCGTAAGAGCCTTCCGGCGCTGACTGGAAGTTCCCTGGAACTGTTGGTTTGTCTGAAGAAATCGTATTAACATTCCAGAGAACAAAGGGCAAGCAACCACAACCCTAAACCAAAGTATTCAAGGCTGTGAGTAAGAAAACGTTTCTGTGAGCAGAAAACGTTACTATTTCAAGATTTCTGCAAAAGCAAGTGAAACGCGCCGTCACGCAACTCCAGCATCTTCCGCTTTGCTGTCCAGAAGCTCCTCCCCAGAGGCGGCCGGAGAAGAGCCCGTTGCTTCACCCCGGAAGGCCTGCGAGCGCTCGCGCGCCTGCGCGGAGCCCTGCGTCACATCCGGGCCAGGAAGCGCAATTCCGGAAGGGGCTGAGCTGTGGTGGCGGCGGTTTCTGTCCTGTCTGTTGAGTAGTGCTTCTTCCCTCCTGGAGCGCCTGTATAGACCGCGGAGCCATGGTCGAGGTAAAGTGACACTTGGGTGCTCAGGGGCCGCCTGCTTCTGGATTGTTTTCCTTTGGCTGCGGGCGTGGCCAATCGAGGGTTTGGGAGTGTGGGAACTGGAGAGAGTGTGGCTGCGAGGGGAGGCTGTTTGGCCGAGACGGGGGTCTCGTAAGGTTTTCTGGAGGAAGAGAAGCCGGAGTTGTGAAGTGAAGCTAAAGTCGTTCAGTCGTGTCCGACTCTGCGACCCATCCATGGAATTCTCCAGTCCAGAATGCTGGAGTGGGTAGCCTTTCCCTTCTCCAAGAGGATCTTCCCAACCCAGGGATCGAACCCAGCTCTCCCGCATGCAGGTGGATTCTCTACCAGCTGAGCCAAAGGGAAGCCCAGGGAATACTGGAGTGGGTAGGAGTGGGTAGCCTTCTCCAGCAGATCTTCCCGACTCAGGAATCGAGCCCGGGTCTCCTGCATTGCAGGCGGTTTTTTTTTTTTTTTTTTTAACCAACTGAGCTGTGAGGGAAGGCCTTCCAGGCGAGAAGCCTGAGGTAATTACTCCAGTTTTCACGCGGTCCTTGGATACGGAGTTCGTCACGGTCTTCTTAGGTGGGGCATTTATTGAACATCGATGTTTGACCACAGGTACTCGCCGTCTGCTCGGTAGTCAGTGATTCTGTGTCGTCCCTGGTGGTCTCCTCTGATCTCACTTTGTCTCCTATTTAAGCTCTTTTCCGGGAAAACCTGCCATTCTTGAATTTTTTTGCATTTCCCCCTAACTACCATTCTGTTAGCAAGCTCTGTTCATCTTATCTCAGAATTCTTGTCCCTTGTCTAGGCCCACTGTCCTCACCTGAATTCAGACCGCATCATCTTCCACCAGCTGATGCATTTGCTTTTAGGTGGTTGGTCTTTTTGCTTCCGCGTTTGTCATCCCTCTCCCTTCCGCACCAAATTGATATGTTTAAAACCTAAGCTGATCAAGCTTTTCTTCCATGAGACTTTAGTGGCCCTATGTAAAACTAGAGCAAAAATGCACACTGTTGCAATGGTATAAAAAACAACTTACCGAGACCTGGTCTGTCCTTACAACCTCATCTTCCATCATGAACCCTCCTTTTCACCTAACATAGACCATGTTCTACGGCGTCGGTACTGTACATTGTGTACTACAGCTCCTGGCAGTATTTCAGTTACAGAACGCTTTTGTATATGGCTTTTTCTCCTTGTCTGGATTTTTTTTTTTTTTTTTGATTTTTTTCAGTTTCGCTGGGTCTTCATTCCTGCTTGTGGGCTTTCTGCAGTTGCAAGGAAGGAGGGGCTCCTCTTCATTGCGGTGTGGGACATTGTCATCGCGGTCGCTTCTCTTTGCCGAGCGCAGGCTCCAGGCGCACGGGCTCCTGTAGTTGTGGCACAGGGACTGTAGTTGTTCTGTGGCCTGTGGATTCTCCCCCGACCAGGGATGGAGCCTGTGTCCCCGCACTGGCAGACAGATTCTGATCCGCTGTACCACCGGAGAAGCCCTACCTGCATTGTTCTTACCTCTATTTTGTGCAAGACTGACTCCTTCTCTGCTTAGCTGCCACCTCAGAGAGATCTTCCGTAACCAGCCTGAGGTCTTGCTCTGTTCGGTCTCAGCCCCCTGCTTGTTTCCTTCATAGCAATTATTAAAATTGCTTACCCTATTTTTATCTGTTTCCTCTTGAGCACAGGGATGGTGGCTGCCTTTTCATTATTCTTTTGTTAGTTTCTAGCACAATACCTGGCACTCATTTAATAGGAACTCATTGTTTACTGAACAAATGACTAATTTCAGCCATTTGGGCCTGAAGAGGCCCAAGAGGAGCTTCCTCCTCTTCTCTGAACTTGACTCCTATAGCTTGTTATAAATAGCTATGGTGAGTGGTACAAAGTTTTACATATTTAAAGGTGTAAAGTTTATAATTAATTTGCTTCAGTTTAGATTATGATGTATGTAATTTGTAGCTAGGTATGTAATTACACTCTTTCTTTCTAGGAGGTGCAGAAGCATTCTGTACACACGCTTGTGTTCAGGTCATTGAAGAGAACCCATGACATGTTCGTGGCTGATAATGGAAAACCTGTGCCTTTGGATGAAGAGAGGTAGGGATAGTTCCTTTTCAATTGCTAGAATGTTTCAACTTTTAATAATGGGGGAAGAGAGAAGGAGAGGGGAACCTTAAAAAATTAGTAATACTAACTCTTAGGAGATCTATTAGTAATGAATGATGTTTTGGCATAATTTAAGCTGATTTAACTTCTTTTTTGGCTTTTTACAGAAAAATTCGTATTAATTAATTGCATTTTACAAATACCCAGTAATTAGGAGAGTCCCTTTTAGGTGTTATATTTTATAATCAATCACTTTGTATGTGCTTTCAGCTTCCTGCTGCTCTCAGAGCCTTGCTGAGATTTTTTTTTTTTTTTGATTTTTTTCAGTTTCGCTGGGTCTTCATTCCTGCTTGTGGGCTTTCTGCAGTTGCAAGGAAGGAGGGGCTCCTCTTCATTGCGGTGTGGGACATTGTCATCGCGGTCGCTTCTCTTTGCCGAGCGCAGGCTCCAGGCGCACGGGCTCCTGTAGTTGTGGCACAGGGACTGTAGTTGTTCTGTGGCCTGTGGATTCTCCCCCGACCAGGGATGGAGCCTGTGTCCCCGCACTGGCAGACAGATTCTGATCCGCTGTACCACCGGAGAAGCCCTGCCTGCATTGTTCTTACCTCTATTTTGTGCAAGACTGACTCCTTCTCTGCTTAGCTGCCACCTCAGAGAGATCTTCCGTAACCAGCCTGAGGTCTTGCTCTGTTCGGTCTCAGCCCCCTGCTTGTTTCCTTCATAGCAATTATTAAAATTGCTTACCCTATTTTTATCTGTTTCCTCTTGAGCACAGGGATGGTGGCTGCCTTTTCATTATTCTTTTGTTAGTTTCTAGCACAATACCTGGCACTCATTTAATAGGAACTCATTGTTTACTGAACAAATGACTAATTTCAGCCATTTGGGCCTGAAGAGGCCCAAGAGGAGCTTCCTCCTCTTCTCTGAACTTGACTCCTATAGCTTGTTATAAATAGCTATGGTGAGTGGTACAAAGTTTTACATATTTAAAGGTGTAAAGTTTATAATTAATTTGCTTCAGTTTAGATTATGATGTATGTAATTTGTAGCTAGGTATGTAATTACACTCTTTCTTTCTAGGAGGTGCAGAAGCATTCTGTACACACGCTTGTGTTCAGGTCATTGAAGAGAACCCATGACATGTTCGTGGCTGATAATGGAAAACCTGTGCCTTTGGATGAAGAGAGGTAGGGATAGTTCCTTTTCAATTGCTAGAATGTTTCAACTTTTAATAATGGGGGAAGAGAGAAGGAGAGGGGAACCTTAAAAAATTAGTAATACTAACTCTTAGGAGATCTATTAGTAATGAATGATGTTTTGGCTAATTTAAGCTGATTTAACTTCTTTTTTGGCTTTTTACAGAAAAATTCGTATTAATTAATTGCATTTTACAAATACCCAGTAATTAGGAGAGTCCCTTTTAGGTGTTATATTTTATAATCAATCACTTTGTATGTGCTTTCAGCTTCCTGCTGCTCTCAGAGCCTTGCTGAGCTGAAATTGTACCTGGCCAGTACCTCTACTCCCATCTTTTCTCGTTAGTATGATGAAGATTCTTGAGTGGTGGCATATTTTTGGTTCTACATCTCCAGCTCCAGTCTAGGATTGCATTATGTTCAGTGTTCCTTCTTTGTCCTTTACTCTTCTTTTAAAATCTACCTAATTCCTCAAACAAGCATTTATATTTAATTAACAAAGTGAGCTGTCCTTAAAAGTAGCATAATATTTGCATTTCTTTCTAAAATACTGAACTAAGTACTTGGATTAATTAGTGTTTCTAGTTATATCCAAGAAAGGTTACTATAGAAACTCCTATTGTATTTTTACATTTAGAAATATGAAGGGAAGTATATTGACTCTGAGGTTTTCTAAAGGATATATTAGTTTCTATATATTTTAAAATCACTTAGACCTTCAATAAATCAACATGAAGTTATTTTATAGTTGATTAACAAACCAAAATATACTCAGCCTAATGGATGCTGTGTGGTAGATTGTGAACAGTGTGGAAATGCACTTTGAAATTTTTTTAAATGTTGTTTAACTTTAAAATCTTACCAGAAACTTTTTCTACATTAAGATTAGGCAACCTTAAGCTGTTTAAAAATTTGGGTCCTAGCTATCTACATAATATATAATGTAAATATATTTATATTCATAAATATATTTAAAGTAGTCAAAGATACATTTTTGTGTTTATAATTTTTAAATAGTCACAAACGGAAAATGGCAATCAAGCTACGTAATGAATATGGTCCTGTGTTGCATATGCCTACTTCCAAAGAAAATCTGAAAGAGAAAGTCCCTCAGAGTGCATCAGATTCATATGGACACAAACAGTATCTGCCAATCAAGGTGAGTGTGGCTTTGTCAGAAATGTTAGGATTTAAATGTGAATTTTAAAAATAAAAAAATGAAAATATCTTATTAGTGCTCCTCCTGGAAGAACTTATTAGAATCACAATCCTATTTAATAGCTGTACCAAGATTATAGTAAAAGTCCTGATTTCCTCGTTCACCAATGGTACCCCACTCCTTTACTTTTGCCTGGCAAATCCCATGGATGGAGGAGCCTGGTAGGCTGCAGTCCATGGGGTCGCTAAGAGTCGGATACGACTGAGTGACTTCACTTTCAATTTTCACTTTCATGCATTGGAGAAGGAAATGGCAACCTCTTCTGGTGTGCTTGCCTGGAGAATCTCAGGGATGGGGGATCCTGGTGGGCTGCTGTCTATGGGGTCACACAGAGTTGGACACAACTGAAGCGACTTAGCAGCAGCATAATGAGTGAGATTGTTGGTTGGTGGATTTTTTTTCCTTATATGAAATTGAAAAACAGTGTTATGATGATGACAGAGATTCTTAGAATATGGAGATAGTGATAGTGGAGACTAAAGGGAAAATTCCTAACCTATGGAGAGGGCATCTGTCTGTTTTGGATGTAATTCAGAGAGGTGATATTAAGTACTAAAATCATAGTAAATAAAGATAATCCTAAGCTCCACAAGAAAACCATTTTCTTAGAAAATAAGCCTGAGTCGATTATTACTTGCCAGGATGACCTTTCTATACACCATTGCTATGTAACAAACTTACAAGCTTTCTTGACCTTACATCAGCAAATGGCCAAGGAAATAGCTGTGTATATGTCTCCAGAAGACAAAACAAATGATCAACTTACCTTATTTCTGAGACTTGATTAATTGGGAAAATTTAAGAAATCCAGTTGATGATTTGATATTATTTAATTCATTAAAAGAAATAGTATGTGTATATAAGGTAATTTTGCCATTGATGAATTTTCTTTCTTTTGGTAGGACAAGAAGTTGAATATTTGGTGACAGGTACACATCCATATCCACCAGGACCTGGTATGTGAACTGTTATATTTGAAAATGTCTTACTGTAACTTACATTTCCACCAATGAGCCAGTAATATGATCCCCATTGCCTGTAGA
Organism: Madoqua kirkii; assembly: GCA_006408675.1. Lineage (NCBI taxonomy): Eukaryota > Metazoa > Chordata > Mammalia > Artiodactyla > Bovidae > Madoqua > Madoqua kirkii. The sequence goes on along the minus strand of SJYC01145730.1, from coordinate 5,993 downwards.
ATATAAGATAAGCTCCATAACCAGGTATTCAGGCAGAGCATTTTAGATAAGAATTAACATAAGTTTCATATGCATTCATTCTGCAGACTAAATTAAGCACCTATTTTTCACCAGGCACTGTGCTAAGAATTCAAAAGGCTGCTCCAGGCTAAGACAAGCTATTACCTGGAGGTTTAGTTAGACACATTAATATCACCAAGCTTATAAAAGTGTTGAAAATGTTAGTGTAGAAGCAGGTATGATAGAAACATATCCTGGCTATGTTGTATGTGTAGAGGAATTAGCACACAAGTAGAGTGGCCATAATCACAGAGTGAAGGACATAAAGCTTAGTATATATCTAGATTCTAGTAATTTTAGACGACAGAATTCACCACATTGAAAGTATAGGTAAATTGGTGCTTTTTGTTGTAGGAATTTACATTTACCCTTGGAAACACTCTGTTAGTATTTGGGGAACTGCTTAATTTTTATATTTGAAAGTAGTATCCTAAAAGAATAGAGATTTAACTATTATGTATTGAATTTAACTATGTTGGGCTGTGTTCATATCAAGCTGTTTTGATTAAGTGAGATAAATTTGAGATATACATTGGGCAATATTTATTATAGAAGAGTTAAAAACAAAAGACCTGCAAAATGTAAAAATTTTTGTAATATCACCACCTGGAGATAATTATCATTTCTTTTTTGACATCTTCCTCTAGTTTTTTATTGTAAATGCATATAAATGAAAGCAAAGATAGATACAAAAAATAGTTAATTTTTTTCTAATTTTAACAGGGGTTGCTTTGACAGCAGACACTAAGATCCAAAGAATGCCAAGTGAATCAGCTGCACAGTCCTTAGCTGTGGCATTACCTGCTTCTCAAGCCAGGTAGGAAATATTATGCTTCTAAACTACAAAGATTTTGAAAGCATAATTTACTACTTACATTTTTTCTCATATTTAAGTTTGTTTCTTTGTAATTATGTATTATGTGACATTTTCCTTTACCAGTGCTTACAAAAACTTAAAAAAAAGAGTCAGTCCTGCAGATGAAGTGACTGGAGGCATTGCTTACTTACAGTGTGGTGGTTCTTTTTCCTCAGAGCTGATGCAAATCGTCCTGTGCCTGCTGGCGGTGGTGAATATCGACACCCCGGGGCTCCTGACCGCGCACAGCCTGCGGGGACCGTGAGTCTATGTTGACCGTGCTGCGGGTTTCTGACTGTGGAGCGTACTGATGTGTCCCTTTACTCTAAGAGTCTCACCTGAAATGTTAAATGAATGAACGTTTTCCTTGGAATTTTTCAAGTAAATGGCAGCCTGAAAGTGAAAGTGTTAATCTCCCAATCCTGTCGGACTCTCTGTGACCCCAGGGACTGTAGCCCTCCAGGCACCTCTGGAATTTTCCAGGCAGTAATACCGGAATGGGTTGCCATTCTCTTCTCCAGGGGATCTTCCCAACCCAGGGATTGAACCCAGGTCTCCTTTGCAATAGCAGGCAGATTCTTCCCGAGCTTGTTGTTAATATTTCATAGCCCTAAAATTTAAGTTGCTAGTGAAATGACAAAAGAAATTCTGTTAATCCTGTGTCTTACTTGTATGTTAGGCAAGACAGTTATTTTGATGAGGGTACTGTGATGTTGCTGTTTGTTACCCAGTATTAAAAATACAAGCACTATTGTTCTGAAGCTTGTATTAGTATTGTATTAGTATGTGTTAGTTGTGAAGTGTCTTTTATTAAGCTTTCAGTTGGTTTATCCTGTTCGAGTTGAGTGCTGTTAGATCATAGTATTCATAGGCTATACAACTAGTATTTTATAAATGAGCATTTAGAAATACATAATTTATCTGTTTGTAAGTAAATGGCAGCTGTTGTTATCAATGAAAGTAGTTGTAGAAAGAATAACTGAAAATACAGTTTGTTTTATTGTGCTGTCACTTGACATAAGTACAGGCCTTACTTACTCAGTTTGTTGTGCAGCTGCTTTATGAAGTGAGTGAATTTGTAGTCCTCCCACCACATTTTTCTTTAGCCTCCATTCACAGGATCTGCCCAGAATTTCTGCCTCCTTAGGATATAACATAAGCCTCTTGAGGGCAGGTGGTTTACGGACTTCAGTGTTTTTTTTGGATGGGATGCTAGCAGCAGATGGTTATATCAGCTAGTATACCCTTATATAGTCTTGAAATACTTTTGTAGGAGGTAAATAGAAGGAACTTTCAATCTCTTTTGTAATATTAGATCAATAATGTTAAAATGTGACAAAGGCAGTGGCATTAATCCACTTACCATTACTTAAAGAAAAATTGGAGTTTACGTTGAGCACTTACCACTGTGTCCTAGTCCTCAGAATCGCATTATGGGGCAGTTGCTGTTATTTTCATTTTACTAATGAGGCACAGAAATTACTTAATTTTTTACCACAGGTCCTCAGCTGGTAATGGACAGAACTGGGTTTTGAACCCATGCAGTGATATATGCTTTCAATGCTAAGGTTCTGCCTCGTGAGATTTTTTCTGTTTTAAAGTCAAAATTAACAAACAGAACATATAGTTCTGATTGTAAGTCTTAGACTCATTTTCTGGGTATGCAAATATTTTTCATCTTTCTTTCATTTAAGGGAAAAAACCTTTCATAAATCCCCTCTTTGACTTTCTGTTTTAGAATTGATAACATGAAATTGTAGATGTGATGTCTTTAATAATAATGCAGTCTTTTCCTCATCTAGGTTGTTATGGAGGGTGGCAATGCCAAGAACTCTGCACTGATGGCTAAGAAAGCCCCTACAATGCCAAAACCCCAGTGGCACCCACCGTGGAAACTCTACAGAGTGAGTGAATCTGTCTGTCCTTGCTCTACAGGAAGCATGGTCACTGCTTTCCGGTTAAACAAGAGCCAAGGACGAGAATAAGAGGAGACAGTGAATATATGACAGCTGGGAGTTTGGGGCTGGGAGGAAGGGGGTTAGGCACTACCTTAAAAGATATCTTGGAAAGTAGACTTCATTAAGTAGAAGTTATATACTTGTATTTTGTATAAAATGTAGTATAAAATATTGATAGAAAACTCCTGAATGGAGAGCACACAAAATAAATTTAGGAATGTGTTTGAGGTGTTCTTTATGAAGGTCAAGGAGAAAAATCACTGCATCAGGACATTTCAAATGTACCAAATATTAATGGAAATGTAAATAGTAGGAAACATAACATGTACATGTTACCATACTATAGAATAGACTGTCTTTTGGTATATAGATCTAATAAATCTTAAAGGTTATAAACTTGGTTAGCCACTACCACAATCTGGATAATTAGAAGTTCTGTCAATTCACACATACCCCTGGGCTGTTTTTTATAATCACACCCTTCCCTGCCCTGCCAACCATTCATCTGTTTTCTATCATTATACTTGTGGTTTTCAGTTTTTTATCATAAATTCAGTATATATCTTTTGGGGCTGAGTTTCTTCACTCAGCTTACTGCTTTTAGATTCATCTAAGTTGTGGCGTGTATTAACAATACATTCTTTTTTATTGTCAAGCAGTAGTCCTTTGTATAGATATACCACAGTTTGTATATTCATCCATTCACCAGTTGAAGATAATTTTAAAATCTAATTAGCAGTTAATCTTATAAACTTATCATTTGAGGATAGGGATAGTACAGTCAGATTGGATGAAATTTAACATAAGCATGATGACTTGAAATTGAATCAGCTTCAGCTTATGTGTAGTGAGCTTGCTCATTCTGTTGTTTTTTCTTAATACAGGTGATCAGTGGGCATCTTGGCTGGGTTCGATGTATTGCTGTGGAACCTGGAAATCAGTGGTTTGTTACTGGATCTGCTGACAGAACTATAAAGGTAATAAGAAAAGAAGAAAAAAGTAAATATGACTTTTTGTTTGCCATGTAATTTTAGTGTGTTTTAAGTTATTCCTCTGGGTAACTGTTGTTGTAGTTCTCTCATTTGTATACCTCAGTGTGCAGTAAAATTTATTGCCTGTTAAAATAATTTGTACCAGTTAAATGTCCCAAATAAGTATCTGTTTGAGAAAGTGGTATTTAAACAACAGCTTTTTTCCAGATAGTGCATGCTGACTATCTCCAAGTAATTCCTTCATATTTTCTCCCCTTCTGATTACAAAATTAAAGCAGGCTTATCTATTAAAAATGTAGAAAATGTAAGGGAAAATAAAAGAATGTAGACCCATATATAATCCTATTACTGTCAGATATTTGAATAAATTTATTTTTAACTTCTCTGTGTATGTGTGTCTTCACTTTCTTCTGAGCATTTTTACTGTGGTTATAAATGTGTATCTTTTAAAAATTCATGTTCAATATGTAATTCTGTCCCAGGTTTTTTTTCACTTAAGTGAAAGTCACTCAGTTGTGTCTGACTCTTTCAGACCCCGTGGTCTATACAGTCCATGGAATTCTCCAGGCCAGAATATTGGAGTGGGTAGCCATTCCCTTCTTCAGGGGGTCTTACCAATCCAGGGATCAAGCCCATGTTTCTTACATCTCCTGCATTGGCGGACGAGTTCTTTACCACTAGTGATACCTGGGAAGCCCTATATACATGTGTGTGTATACATATATATGTGTGTATGGTTTATTACAAGATATTGAATATAGTTTCCTGAGCCATATATTAGGACCTTGTTGTCTGTCAGTTCTGTATATACTGGTTTGCATCTCTGAATCCCAAACTGCGTATCCACCATCCTCTGAATATCTTTTTAAGTACTTCTGTAGTGTTGTTATCATTGGATATGCTGTAGTCTGTTTTCCTACTGTTGAACATTAAAGTTTTTTAGCTTCCTTATTTTTCACTATCATAAGCAATGCTTATGTGTAATTAGTATGGGCCTAAAGCTTTTTCAAATAGCTTAACAAATAGCTGTGAAAAGAAGAGAAGCAAAAAGCAAAGGAGAAAAGGAATGATATAAACATCTAAATGCACAGTTCCAAAGAATAGCAAGAAGAGATAAAGCCTTCCTCAGCAATCAATGCAAAGAAATAGAGGAAAACAGCAGAGTGGGAAAGACTAGAGATCTCAAGAAAATTAGAGATACCCAGGGAACATTTCATGCAAAGATGGGCCCGATAAAGGACAGAAATGGTCTGGACCTAACAGAGGCAGAAGATATTAAGAAGAGGTGGCAAGAATACACAGAAGAACTGTACAAAAAACATCTTCATGACCAAGATAATCACGATGGTATGACCCCTCATCTAGAGCCAGACATCCTGGAATGTGAAGTCAAGTGGACCTTAGAAAGCATCATTACAAACAAAGCTAGTGGAGGTGATGGAACTCCAGTTGAGCTGTTTCGAATCCTGAAAGATGATGCTGTGAAAGTGCTGCACTCAATATGCCAGCAAATTTGGAAAACTCAGCAGTGGCACAGGACTGGAAAAGGTCAGTGTTCATTCCAATTCCAAAGAAAGGCAATGCCAAAGAATGCTCAAACTACCGCACAGTTGCACTCATCTCATACACTAGTAAAGTAATGCTCAAAATTCTCCAAGCCAGGCTTCAGCAGTACGTGAACTGTGAACGTCCACATGTTCAAGCTGGTTTTAGGAAAGGCAGAGGAAACAGAGATCAAATTGCCAACATCCACTGGGCTCATCGAAAAAGCAAGAGAATTCCAGAAAAACACCTATTTCTGCTTTATTGACTATGCCAAAGCCTTTGACTGTGAGGATCACAATAAACTTTGGAAAATTCTGAAAGAGATGGGAATACCAGACCACCTAACCTGCCTCTTGGGAAACCTGTATGCAGGTCGAGAAGCAACAGTTAGAACTGGACATGGAACAACAGACTGGTTCCAAATAGGAAAAGGAGTACATCAAGGCTGTATATTGTCACCCTGCTTATTTAACTCATATGCAGAGTACATCATGAGAAACGCTGGGCTGGAAGAAACACAAGCTGGAATCAAGATTTCTGGGAGAAATATCAATAACCTCAGATATGCAGATGACATCACCC
>SJYC01145726.1:0-18380 GCA_006408675.1 Madoqua kirkii | reverse complement strand
ATATATATATATATATATATATATATAATCCAAAAATGTTTTGATTCCAAATTGTATTAATTCCATATACATGCATGCTCAGTCGCTCAGTCGTGTCCATCTCTGTGACCTCATGGACTGTAGCCCACCAGGCTCGTCTGTCCATGGAATTTCCTAGGCAAGAATACTGGAGTGGGTTGCCATTTCCTACTCCAGGGGATCTTGCCAGTCCAGGAACTGAACCCTCATCTCTTGCATTGGCAGGTAGATTCTTTACTGCTGCGCCATGTGGGAAGCCCCATTAATTCCACACTCATAAGCTTTTGAGGTAAATGTAACTTGTTAAAGTTATTTCATGAATAGTTTGCAATGCACAGTATATTTCACTGCAGTTTGATGTGCTTGCTTTTGTCTATTCTCATATGTATGTATGTATCTATGTGGGTTTTATCAGTACCCCTGTATTTAGGCAGAGTGCTGTGGGCTGAATGAGTACCCCCAAATCCAAAATGTTAAAATTCTAACCCCTGATGTGTTAATGTTAGGAGATGAGGCCTTTGGGAGGTGATTAGGTTCTGAGAACTTTCTGGTGGGGACACAGCAAGAAGATCGCCATCTATGAACCAGTCACTAAGAAGGCTGTCACTGCACGCTGTATCTTGATCCTGGACTTCCTACCCTCCAAAACTATGAGAAATAAATGCTGTCTAAGCCACTGGGTCCATAGTATTTTTGTTACAGCAGCCCCAACTGAAACAGACATGATTTCTATAAATGGCATTACCCTGTACATATTGAGATATGCTTCTCATATTGTTTCTCTTAACCAATGTATTTAAGGATCTACCCATACCCTGTATTTGTACATTGCTTCATTGTTTTTAATATTATGTAATATGTCATTCATTTAAATACTCTACTACTTGAAGAAATACAATTTTTTCATTTTTAATTGGTTACTACAAGCTGTCCTATAACTCATACCATTGATCTCTGTGTATATAATGAGTATTTCTATAAGATAAGAGCTAGTAACAGATCCCATTTTCACGTAGACAGCCAAAGGACAGTCAAATCAACGATTTATATTGCTTTTGTACCTTAATTTCTTTGAATCCAGTTATTCCTTCTCTTTAAAGTTTGTGAGTGAGTTAAGGTGCAACATTGTAAAATCTCTTCCCATCCACGAAGATTATGTAGAACATCTTTAATATCGAACAGTAGGAGAATCTGTTGGAAAAAGCTAAATATCCAACAATTTGAGAACACTTGAAATGTCAGGAAGCAGAAGGGTTTATTTTGAAGTTATCTGTTCTTTAAAATATCAAACATTTTTAATACTATTCTGCTTGTTTGACAGTATTTTGATAATTTTTTAGTATTGATCATGCTTGATAAAATATAGGATTGAAAAAAGTTAATATGGGCCTTCTATTGCTGACTTATCCCTTTTAAATAGTTGAATTATGTCACTGGAATGTATTCATATAGCATACAACTCATCTACTTAAAATACACAATACAGTGGTTTTTAATGTTTTCCAAGAGTTGTACAGTCATCACCACAATCAACTTCACTCAAGATGTAGCAGGTATCAGCACTTCATTTATTTTTACTGTTGAATATTATTTCATTGTATGGATATAAACCATTTCATCCATCAGTTAATCAATGTTTGGTGAGAAAACTTTTATATTTTCATATGCCATAATAAATACTTGTTTGAGGATAGCTAATGTGTTTAGAGGAAAGATCATAAGTTATTTTAGAATCTTTAAATTTCTGGTTGTACATTTGAGCCATTTCAATATTTCTGCATTAAAAATGGTGCAAAGCAGCTATGGTTCACCTAACATAAGTTAGAAATTAGAAAGCAAAAGTGTTAGTTGTTCAGTTGTATCTGACTCTTTGAGACTCCATGGACTGTAGCCCACCAGGCTCCTCTGTCCATGAAATTCTCCAGGCAAGAATACTGGAATAGGTAGCTATTCCCTTCTTCAGGGGGATCTTCCTAACCCAGGGAACCAAAAGGGTAAAATAAATATATCATTGCCAGAAAACAGGCAAATGTGTGGAGTAACATACAAAGAACATTATGGTATATATCTAAATAGCTACTCAACAAATACAATAACTAGTAAATATTCAAATTTATTAAAATAAACCATCTTTTAGCATTTTATTATAGGTAATACCTTTATAAGCAGCATGTGGATAAATTCTGCTTTTGTAAAAAGAAATTATCTGAATGTCTGTATCTTTTAAATAGTGATGATGACAGTAAAAGCCACACTCATAAAACATTTACATATAGCCTGAAATTATGCCAAGTGAATTTATATATATTAACTCATAATCCTTAAGACCACAGTCAGCTATGTAATTTGTGGGGCCCAGTGCAAAGTGAAAATGCAGATTCTGTTTAAAAACCAAGAAGAAAGTGCCATTAACAATACACACTAAAATATAAAGCTTTTTTCTTTCTTACACTTTGTTTTTAGAATTTGCTACTTAATGTCATTCTAAGTAAAAAATGAAACTTAAATTATTAAAAGTTTTAGCCGTTGCCTTTATATTGCACTATGCCTATCTTAAATACAAATATAAGAGCACTTAACTCATATGACAAATCCCCAAAATTATAATTTGTAATTCATTACTCATATATGCATAGATGTTTTGTTCTTACCTAGCTGTGAAAACTCTGCAGAAAATTAACTCAATTGCTTTTATTCCATTTCTTAATATATAGGCATCTTACAAATACTCTGACTTATAGATGAATAAGGAAGGCCTGAAAGGAAAAGGAACCACAAGTTTCCCAATCTTTCCCTTTCCTTTTATGTTCCTGTTTTCAGCATAACTGGTTGGCTAATATGAGAAGCAACATGAATAAGAAAAGCTGTGATAGGACTCCTTGGTCATCTGTGTTTGTTAAAATACAACTGCTTTATTTTGTGTTTGGAGCAGATTCTGGTTTAAATGACATTTGTGTGTTCTTATCATCCCCTACCCAATGAGTCTCACCCAGGCGCCCTGAGATTGTGGGCTCTCTAGGAGTAGATGAATAGAAAAGGCTTCTGGAGATTTCTTTTGGTCACCTGCCCTAAGAGTTACAGCCAGATCTCAATATCCAGCATGATGGAATTAGCTTGGGTCTCCTGAAACTATTTCAAAAAATGTCAAGTTTCAAACTTGGCTATTGTCATTTATATAAATAGGTAGCTATTCCCTTCTTCAGGGGGATCTTCCTAACCCAGGGAACCAAAAGGGTAAAATAAATATATCATTGCCAGAAAACAGGCAAATGTGTGGAGTAACATACAAAGAACATTATGGTATATATCTAAATAGCTACTCAACAAATACAATAACTAGTAAATATTCAAATTTATTAAAATAAACCATCTTTTAGCATTTTATTATAGGTAATACCTTTATAAGCAGCATGTGGATAAATTCTGCTTTTGTAAAAAGAAATTATCTGAATGTCTGTATCTTTTAAATAGTGATGATGACAGTAAAAGCCACACTCATAAAACATTTACATATAGCCTGAAATTATGCCAAGTGAATTTATATATATTAACTCATAATCCTTAAGACCACAGTCAGCTATGTAATTTGTGGGGCCCAGTGCAAAGTGAAAATGCAGATTCTGTTTAAAAACCAAGAAGAAAGTGCCATTAACAATACACACTAAAATATAAAGCTTTTTTCTTTCTTACACTTTGTTTTTAGAATTTGCTACTTAATGTCATTCTAAGTAAAAAATGAAACTTAAATTATTAAAAGTTTTAGCCGTTGCCTTTATATTGCACTATGCCTATCTTAAATACAAATATAAGAGCACTTAACTCATATGACAAATCCCCAAAATTATAATTTGTAATTCATTACTCATATATGCATAGATGTTTTGTTCTTACCTAGCTGTGAAAACTCTGCAGAAAATTAACTCAATTGCTTTTATTCCATTTCTTAATATATAGGCATCTTACAAATACTCTGACTTATAGATGAATAAGGAAGGCCTGAAAGGAAAAGGAACCACAAGTTTCCCAATCTTTCCCTTTCCTTTTATGTTCCTGTTTTCAGCATAACTGGTTGGCTAATATGAGAAGCAACATGAATAAGAAAAGCTGTGATAGGACTCCTTGGTCATCTGTGTTTGTTAAAATACAACTGCTTTATTTTGTGTTTGGAGCGATTCTGGTTTAAATGACATTTGTGTGTTCTTATCATCCCCTACCCAATGAGTCTCACCCAGGCGCCCTGAGATTGTGGGCTCTCTAGGAGTAGATGAATAGAAAAGGCTTCTGGAGATTTCTTTTGGTCACCTGCCCTAAGAGTTACAGCCAGATCTCAATATCCAGCATGATGGAATTAGCTTGGGTCTCCTGAAACTATTTCAAAAAATGTCAAGTTTCAAACTTGGCTATTGTCATTTATATATCTGGAGCAAACCTGCTTGTAACCTTTTAATAGTTTCAAAGTTAGGCAGAAAGTCTATTTTAAGAAATCTGTAAAGTGCAAAATGAAAAATGTTTTCTTCTGAAGGTCTGGATTTAAAGGTGAAAAGAGATAATTTAGAGATGAAAATGAATGGATGAACAACGTGGACAAAAAAAAGACCATTCTTAGTTCCAGAATACTCTATCCAATTTCCCTTTCCAATGGCTTGGAAGCTGTTTTAGCAAAGGAATGTTTTGAAAGGCACCAGTGCATGTCTACATCTTACACACAGATTTCACTAAGTGTATCATTGCTTTGTTTGAATCAACAGCATTCTTGTTATTGGCCGTCTCACTTTTTCACAGTGCAACAGGCTTTCTAGCACATTAATCAACAAGCATCCTCTGACAACTTACTCTATCATAGTCAAAGCTGATGGCACTGGGGTTATAATGGTGACCATGGATTTTTATATCTCTATTTGCTCACAAAGACCACTAGAGTCATAAGATTCCTCCTGAGCTAGATGCATGCTTGCCATCTGACAGAAGAATTCCAGGCCCATACTTGTGTTCTTCTTATTGAAAAAAACCTTGGACTTCCCACAGAGTATGATGAAGTAGGATATGCATTGACAGTTCCTTTGTGAGTTCTAGGATATTTATTATAAACAAATCTGTTTTAAAAAAGTATATTGGCACTTGGTTAATAATTATATATCAAAATAGAAATATTGATACTTAAGTTTCATACAATGTGGTTTAACTTGAGAAAGAGATTTACTGAATTCTTCTGCCTTATCATGTGGGAATGGGTGTGCTTTCTGATTTTAAATTGCGACTCTGCTGCTGTTTATTTATCAGATAAATTTGACACACAAAACTGTGGAAATTTAAGGTGTACATTGTGTTACTTTGATACATTTCTATATTATAATTGTCATTGTATTGATATATATAGTAAAATATTGTCTATGTTCAATAAACAGTACATTAAATCCCTATGCCCATTTTAGCACTCATTGCTAATTTGCATGCTTAAACACCATTAATTTTATCCTCCACCCCGATCAGCTGATAATAGCATTTTGCTCTCTGGTTTTTTTTTAAAGATTTTTTTTTCACATTTAAGTGAACTCATACAGTTCTTTGCCCGACTTATCTTGATTAGCATAAGGTGCTCAAGGACCATCTGTTTTGCTGTAAATGGCAGAATTTCCTCCATCCCTGCTGAATAATATTACATTGTGAATATATGCCACATCTCTTTTTATCCATTCATTTGTTGATGGGCATTTGAATTGCGTCCATATCTTGGCTGCAGTGAATAGTGCTGCCATAAACGTTGTTTTTAGTCACTAAGTCATAGCCAACGTTTCGCAGCCACATGAGCTGTAGACTGCAGGGCTCCTCTGTCCACGGGATTTCCCAGACAAGAATACTGGAGTGGGTTGCTGTTTCCTCCTCCAGGGGATCTTCCCCACCCAGGGGTCGAACCCGGGTCTCCTGCACTGGCACATGGATTCTTCACTGCTGAGTCACCGGGAAAGTCCTGTGCCATACACGTGGAGGTGCGTATATCTCGTTGAATTTCTGTTTTCATTTCCTATCAGTATATTCCCAGAAGTGGAACTGTTGAATTGTATGGAGGTTCTGTTTTTAATTTTTTGAGTAGTGGTTGGGCTAATTTGCTTTCCCACCAACAGTGCACAAGTGTACCTTTTCTCCTCTTTCTCCCCAGATTTGTTATTTGTGTGTTTTCTTATGATAGCCATTCTGACAGGGGTGGGATGATATCTATTGTGATTTTGATTTGCATTTCCATTGTAATTAGTGATTTGGAACATCATTTCATGTGCCTATTGGACATTTTGATGTCTCCTTTGGAGATATATTTAGGCATTCTACCCATTTGAAAAATTGGATTGTTTGGATTTTTTTTTTACTAAGTTGTATAAGTACTTCATGTAGTTTGGACTTTTAAACCCTTGTTCGATATATGGGTTGCAAAACTTTTCTCCCATTATGTATGCTGCCTTTTAATTTTGTTAGTTGTTTCTTTTGCTGTGCAGAACTATTGAGTTCAAAGTAGTCCCACTTGTGATTTTTGTTTCTGTTGTTTGTTCTTTGGACCTTCCCATTTTAACCACATAACACGCCTTTCTATCCTCTGTCTCTGTTTTATTCATGATATAGTTTATTCATTTTTAGTAATCTATTTCACTCAATAGAATGTAACCTGAAAATAACAGGAATATATCACTTTCAGCACCCAGAACAGTTTCTGACATGTCCTAGATACTCAGTAAATTTCATTAGATAATCAAAGTCAGAGAGTCTAAGTAATTTAAAATCAGAATTACGTTCTAGTGATCTTATTTGATTTTATTTACTTTTGTAATGAGTAAATTATTGAATGAATTATTAAATACTGGAGGATTAGAAGCAATTTTAACGAGAGTGATTTATAATTTTATGAATTTAATACATAATTAACAGTTAACACAAAAAATTTACCAATTTGGAAGTTACTTTGATCAGATTAAGCCGAATGTAGAAAGTATGTCTCGTTATTTGCACCACTCAGTTTTTCAAGGAGTCTGGACAATTCTCTTCTTTGAACAAACTGCACCCTCTACTGCCCTTTTTTGGTACAGCTTATGGTTCAAGGAAATCAAACCAGTCAATGCTAGAGGAAATCAACCCTGAATAAACTATGGACATGAATTTGAGCAAATTCCGGGAGATAGGGAAGGACAGAGAAGCCTGGCGTGCTGCAGTCCATGGGGTTGCAAAGAGTTAGACACGACTGAGTGACTGAACAGCAACAACTACCAAGACTCAAAATTACTTAAGATTTTTACCTCCAGTATGATCTATATAGGATTACATTTCTGAGGAATTTAACTCGGAAGTCTTAAAAAATATTAGTAAATATGGTATGTTTTGCATTCTTATTTAATTTCTGTGATGAATTTAAAAATTCAGGTAAGTGAAGATGACCTGAAGGTCAGTGGTAAGACACTGTGTTTGTCTAGATATAAAACTGTGTTTCCTGTACTTGACTCAGAGTTGAAAGATGCTCTGGGGATAAGCATCTTTTCCCCTCTGGCTTCATTAGAAACTGAATTTAAGAAAGGCAAGGACTGATGTGCTTTTTACACAGTCTTTCTCTATAGCTGTCATTTGGGGCAAAAAAAAAGTAGCAACAGAAAATTTCTGAAATTTTTGCAGCAAGGGGGGGCCCCTTCCAGGGCCCCAGGGGTCTCTTGTCTAACACTTGGAACTGAATTGTCCAAGGAGACACATGTGCTGACAAAGAGATTTTCGTGGGAAGAGGCACCAGGCGGATAGCAGGAGGGTGAGGAAGCCCTGAAGAGCTGCTCTGCCACGTGGCTTGCGGTCTCTGATTTTAGGTGAAGGCATTGGTTTCTGGGTTGCCTTTGGCCAGCCATTCCGACTCGGGGTCCTTCCTGCCAGGCACGCATGACTCAGAAGACGGGTGTCCACAAGAAGGGTTCTGAGAGTTCCTTGAAGAGCAGTCAGTTCTAAAGGAAATCCTAAAGGAAATCAGGAAATCAACCCTGAATACCCACTGGAAGGACTGATGCTGAAGCTGAAATGCCAATAGTTTGACCACCAGATGTGAAGAGCCAACTCATTGGCAAAGACACTGATTCTGGGAAAGATTGAAGGCAGGAGGAGAAGGGGACAACAGAGGATGAGGTGATTAGATAGCATCACCAACTCAATAGACATGAATTTGAGGAAACTCTGGGAGATAATGGAGGACAGAGGAGCCTGGCGTGCTAGCTTTTGAAAGGGAATTGGTGTAGAATTGAATGTAGAGATACATTCCTATGAAAGAGGCTGGGTAGTGGGGAAATGCAACTTTGTTTCATCATAAATAACCAAGTAGATAAGTTTCTATTAATAGCTTTAAAAATAATTAAACACCAATTAACACAAAGATTTCAAGTGTATTGTATATTTATAGAAAATATATAAATATTTATATATAAAAGTATATATAAAAATAAAATATATATCATATATGTGGATGTATATTATATATAATAAATAATAAGAAGAAAAGCACGTGATGTGGAAAGACATTGAAACACCTTTGTAGGGAACCCTGAAGTAGCAAGGATGGTGTTCTCAAGAATCTTCTCCAGCACAACAATTCGAAAGCATCAATTCTTTGGCATTCAGCCTTCTTCTGGGCCAACTCTCACACCCATACATGGCTAATGGCAAACCATAACTTTGACTACATGGACCTTTGTTGGCAAAGTAATGTCTCTGCTTTTTAACACACTTTCTAGGGCTTCCCAGGTGGATCAGTGGTAAACAATCTGCCTGCCAGTGCAGGAGACAGAAGAGGTGGGTTTGGTCCCTGGGTCTGGAAGATCCCTCGAAGGAAAAAATGGTAACCCACTCCAGTATTTCTGCTTGGATAATCCCAAGGACAGAAGAGGCTGGCAGACTACAGTCCATGGGGTCATAAGGAGTCTGACAGACTGAACACGCATACAGCCTAGGTTTATTATAGCTTTCTTGGAGCAAGCATCTTTTAATTTCTGGCTGCAGTCACTGTCCACAGTGATCTTGGAGCCCAAGAAAAGAAAAGCTGTCACTGCTTCCAGTTTTCCCCCTTCTATTTGTTATGAAGTGATGGAACCAGATGCCACAATCTTAGTTTTTTAATGTTGACTTTTAAGCCATATAGTTGTGGAGACTTACCTATCAATGAATGACAACATTTCACATTTAGACCGTCTGTAAATCTTTCACTACTAAGACAAATCAATTTTTGAACTTTGTTAAGTTGCCTTATTTATAATGTAATGAAGGAGAACATGGATGGGTCATTGTTACTCTAAAATTTGGTTTGAATCAGGGATGAAAAATGGTGAGATGTTCCTTTAAGTAGTTTCTGTTAAATACTTTCTAAGTGAGGATTGGGAGAAGGCAATGGCACCCCACTCCAGTATTCTTGCCTAGAAAACCCCATGGACGAAGGAGCCTGATAGGGTGCAGTCCATGAAGTCACTAAGAGTCCGACATGACTGAGTGACTTCACTTTCACTTTTTACTTTCATGCTTTGGAGAAGAAAATGGCAACCCACTCCAGTGTTCTTGCCTGGAGAATCCCAGGGATGGGGGAGCCTGGTAGGAGGCCATCTATGGGGTTGCACAGAGTCAGACACGACTGAAGCGACTTAGCAGCAGCAGCAACAAGTGAGGACGGAGTTTGATGGAGAAATTTAAAAATGCATTCTTGTTTATCTTCATGAATCCACAGCTGATTTTAAATCTCCAAGGTCTGTACTTATTAACAATGGCGTATAGAAAAGGATGAGTTCTATTTATGTTTCCTTGAAAATACAGAAAAATATAAATGCCACTTGCCCTAGTTCCCTGACCCCACCTCATGCCCAGCACAGAGTGGAGGCATTCAAGGACAAAATCAACCTTCTCGGATAGTGGGTTTTTCAATTCCCCTGGTTCTTCCATGAGCTGCAGAGTGAAGTTCTTCCAGTCCTGGAGCACCCTAGGGAGTGTGGGAAGATGTGTCTGGGAATTATCCTCACGTGCAGGATGTAGAGACTGCAGAGGCCCACGGTGCATAGGGAATGCTCACCCTACCAGCTCTCGCCTACCCCCAGGAATCCTCATCTCACTTGTCCTACAGCAGAACTCAGAATTCAGGCTGTGAATAGAGATCTAACTTCCATGAAATTGTTGCTGTTGAGTGGCTAAACCATGTCTTACCATTTTGAGACCCCATGGATTGTAGCCTGCCAGACTCCTCTGTCCATGGGATTCCCCAGGCAAGAATATTGCAATGGGTTGCCATTTCCTACTCCTGGAGATCTTCCCCATCCAGAGATCAAACCCAAGTCTCCTGCACTGTCAGGCAGATTCTTTACCACTGAACCACCTGGGAAGTCTTCCAGGCTTAATTGCTTTACTTTAAATAAGGAGACAAATTTAATAAACAACATTCTTCTGATTTGGTCATCCTAACCCAATCACACTAACTGAATCACAGATGTTAATAATGTTGAAAGTGTAGTCTTTGCTATCTCTTAAAATAAAATGTGCATATTAGTTTATGAAAGGCAGAAAAACACACATAGGTAAAAATATCCAATGTGAAATTTGACACCAGCTTTACTTTTTAAAATTTTCCCAGAGAAAATTTTGCAAATATACTCCTCATAGAACAAAGTGGAAAACACTTTTTAAAATCTTTATAACACTCTAATGAGACTTCTTTTCTTCAAGGTTTGTCTCTCCTCATTTCCTTACTTTAACCTTCTCTGTTTCCTCAGTGTCCTTGGTCTTCCCAAAGCCTGGCGGATAGATCTCTCCTTAAACTCCCTTCTTTAGCCTTTCAGTCCCGGTTCTCATTCACCTTAAGTTGCTCTTTTTCAAGTAACAAAATTTAAATGTGCTGGTTGCTTTTTTTATGATGAGTTAAAATTTAGTATGTGTGATTTATGTTTGAAAGGTAAGTAAATGGGGGAAAGACTTGGGAATTGAAGCTTGTCACTTCTGTTCTTCACTTAATCAACTTGTTACACTTGGTACCATCTGCAGAACCTTTATCTCATACTGAAGTGAAATGAAAGTCGTTCAGTTGTGTCCGACTCTGCGATCCCAAGGAATTCTTCAGCCAGAATACTGGAGTGAGTAGCCATTCCCTTCTTCAGGGGATCTTCCCAACCTAGGGATCAAACGCAGGTCTCCTGCATTGCGTGGATTCTTTACCAGCTGGGCCAACCAGGTACACTTGTTTTAATTCACATAAATCAGGATCCTGCTGTTAAAGCTGGTGTGCCCATGATTTTGTTCCCCTAAACACTATTTAGGATAGTGTTTTATTTTTGCTTTAAAAAAGTCAGGCCTCCATCACTAACCTCCTATACTTGCCCAGACTTCTTATTTATTCTAATTTCTTATATTTGTGATAAGATAAAACACACACATAATATAAAGTTTACCATCTTAATCATTTTATACATCAATAGTAAAGTACACTGACATTTTCGTGTTCCCAGTTTCCAGAACTCTTTTTATCTTGTGAAACTGAAACTCTGCATCCATTAAACAATCTCGTTTCTTTTCTGCCAACCACCCTTTTCAATTCTGTCTCTATGAATTTGGCCACTCTAGATACCTCATGGCTCAGTGGTAAAGAATCCACCTGCCAAAGCAGGAGACTTGAGTTCAATCCCTGGATGGAAGGAAATGGCAACCCACTCCAGTATTCCTGCCAGGAAATCCCATGGACAGAGAAGCCTGGCAGGCTACAATCCATGGGGATTCAAAATGGTCAGACACGACTTAGTGACTAAACAACAGCAGATACCTCATATAAGTGGAATGATACAATATTTGGCTCTTTGTAACTGGGTTATTTTACTTAACCTAACATCCACAGGTTTCATCCTTGTTGTAGCATGTGTTAGAGCTTCCGCCTTCTTTAAGCTGAGCAATATTCCATGTATTGTCAAAAAAGCAAAAATAGCAAAATTATGCCACCTTGTCAATAAAATAATATTTAGTAAGAGTTTATTGTGCATATAAAACATTTTATAAACTGGGAGTTCTCAAACCAAGCATGGAATGAAGATCAGAGTTATATTGTTTTAAGACAGCTTATACAGTGAAAATGAAGAGTCTTGTTTATTCTTTACAATGATTGATTGTAGCATTAGAGTTTTCCTGGTGGTGGGGATTGGTTAAAAGTTGTTATTTCTTGTCAGTTTTAGGGAATGGCTTAAGTTTTTACTGTGATGCTCAGTGACATTTACAAGAAGCAGCTCTAGTTAATTTCTACTCCTTTTAAAGAATAAGCTAAATTATTTCAATTATGTGTTTTTCATGTTTTTTTTTCTGCTCAGGAGATGTTCAAATTTGGTCATTTTGTATTTGACATTAACCATGTGTGTAATACCACATTTTGTTTTGTTATCCATCTGACAATGGACATTTGGACTTTTGGGCAGTTTCTACGATTTGACTATCATGAACATGGGTGTGCAAATATCTCAATGGGATCTTTCTCTCAGTTCTTTTCTGTATATACCTAGAAATTGAATTGTGAGCTGATACGGTAATTTTAGCTTTACTTTTGTGAGGAACTGCCGTACTATTTTCCATGGTGGCTGGATCATTTTATATTCCTACCAGCAGTGCACTGGGGTTGCAATTTCTCCACATCCTTATCGACACATATTTTCTGCTTTTATTTTTATTTTGATAGTAGCTATCCTGGTGGTTCGAGGTGGTCTTTCATTATTTATTTGGCTGCTTCAGATCTCAGTTGTGGCACATGGGCTCTTTGCTGCCTAATGCAGGGTCTTTCACTGTGACTCAGGGATTCTCTAGCTGTGGTGCACGGGCCCAGTAGTGTGGCACTCAGAACCCCGGAGCACGTGGGCTCAGCAGCTGTGGCCTGCTGGTGTGGGTGTGGGATCCTAGTTCCTGACCAAGGATCAAACCTGCACACCTGCACTGCAAGGGAGACTCCCGCCCTCTGGATGGCCAGGCAAGTCCTGGTCTAACTTATTTCTACTTTTGCCGCCTATGTGTTTGCTGTCATGCTTCCCTGGCGGCTCACGCAGTAAAGAATTTGCCTGCAGTGCAGGAGACCAGAGTTCAACCCCTGGGTTGCAACGATCCCATAGAGAAGAGCATCGCAACCCACTCTAGTATCCTTGCCTGGAGAATTCCATGAACTGAGAAGCCTGGCAGGCTACAGTCCATTTGGTCACAGTCAGACACAACTGAGTGACTGACACTTTCACTTTCTTAGTGTCATAGCAAGGAAATCACTGACAAATCTAATGTCGTGAAGATTTCCCCTTATGTTTCCTCCTAAGAGTTTTATAATTTTAGCTTTTACGTTTAAGTCTTTAATCCACGTTTCATTAATTTTTGTATATGGTATGAGATAAGGATCCAATTTCTTTCTTTTGCTTTTGGATATCCAGTTTTCCTAATACCATTTGTAAAAAGACTATCTTTTCCCCATTAATTATCTTGACAACTTTGAAGAAAATTACAAGGGTTTATTTCTTATCTATTTTAGTTTATTGGTCATATGTCTTTCTGTCAAAACCATTGTTTTCATTTCTGTGGCTTTGTAGTAACTTTTGAAATTACAAACTGTGAGACCTTTAACTCTACTTTTTCAAGATTTTTGGCTATGCAGGGTTTGTGTCTTTAGATTCTATATGAATCTTACAATGCATTTTTCTTTTTCTGAAAAACGGTCTTTGGAATTGTCTTGCTGTATCTCACTCTGCACACTCTTCTTTGAACCTAGGGTAGGTAAGGTGAGAGCTAAGGGGCTAGAAGAAGACAGTGCAAGGAGCCCTGGGAAATTCAGACATGTTTATTCTCTTCTGGTTGGCTCAGCAGCTGTAGCACCATTCTCTTCTGGCTAATGAGCAGCCATAGCAGCAGTCATAACATAACATAACATAACATAACATAACATAACATAACATAACATAACATAACATAACATAACATAACATAACAACAATGTAACCATAATGCAGCATCTTTTCCTGGCTTTCCAGGTGGAGCTTATATAACAAAGTAGCCTGTGGCCAAGCGAGTACCTCACCATGCACATGGACAGTGCTGTAAGTGATCCCAGTTGCTATCTAATTATTTACAAAACGTGCGGCAAAAGCAAGAGGCCCTGGGGCAAAAGGTTGACCTCGTCATCTTGGCTAATTTGCTTTTTTCCCTACAGAGAGTTTGATAGGGATTGCAATAAATCTTTGGGTTATTTTGGATAATATTGACATTAAGATTTTATTTTGGGTTAAATTCAGTTTAGTTCAGTCGCTCAGTCGTGTTCCACTCTTTGCAATCCCATAGACTGCAGCACTCCAGGCCTCCCTTGTCCATCAGCAACTCTTGGAGTTTACTCAAACTCATGTCCTTTGAAGTGATGATGCCATCAAACCATATCATCCTCTGTCATCCCCTTCTCCTCCCGCCTTCAATCTTTCCCAACATCAGGGTCTTTTCAAATAAGTCAGTTCTTTGCATTAGGTAGCCAAAGTAGTGGAGTTTTACCTTCAGCATCAGTCCTTCCAAAAAATATTCAGGACTGATTTCCTTTAGGATGGACTGGTTGGATCTCCTTGCAGTCCAAGGGACTCTCAAGAGTCTTCTCCAACACTATAGTTCAAAAGCATCAATTCTTCAGCACTCAGCTTTCTTTACAGTCCAACTCTCATATCCATACATGACTACCGGAAAAACCATAGCTTTGACTAGACAGACCTTTGTTGGCAAAGTAATGTCTTTGCTCTTTAATAAGCTGCTTAGGTTAGTCATAACTTTTCTTCCAAGGAGCAAGCGTCTTTTAATTTCATGGCTGCAGTCACCATCTGCAGTGATTTTGGAGCCAAAAAAAAAAAAAAAATGAAGTCTGTCACTTTCTCCAGTTTCCCCACCTATTTCCCATGAAGTGATGGGACCAGAGGCCATGATCTTAGTTTTCTGAATGTTGACTTTCAGGCCAACTTTTCCACTCTCCTCTTTCACTTTCATCAAGAGGCCCTTTAGTTCTTCTTTGCTTTCTGCCATAAGGGTGATGTCATCTGCATATCTGAGGTTACTGATAATTCTCCTTGCAATCTTGATTTCAGCTTGTGCTTCATCCAGTCTGGCATTTCACATGATGTACTTTGCATATGAGTTAAATAAACAGGATGACAATATATAGCCTTAACGTACTCCTTTCCCAATTTGGAACCAGTCTGTTGTTCCATGTCCAATTGAAAAGATTAATCATCTTCAGCATCATTATCCACAGTTTGTAAAGAGCTGAGAATAGCCAGGTTTAATGACTTTCCATATATATACATATTGTATATAATATTTATTGTGTGTCCTTGAGCCTAGTAAATCATATTTCTAGTTCACTTTCTATAACATCTTCATCTATTTTCCCCAGCCTGCCTGACATATAATGGAATTAGACACAAACTTCCTTATAGACCTGCCTACAAAATTTTTCCAAGATTATTGACAGAAATTCAAAACGTTTATCTGTGCTACTTTCAGTTCCAAAGAAAAAGGAATTTTATGATGAGAACTGGCAATAATAGGTCCACTATAAATGTAAATTCTCTCCCCTTGTTTCCTTCAGTTATAGGCCTTTAACAACTCCCAAGGAATTTTACACTGTCCATTTGTCCTTGAGTTTTTTTTTTTTTCAAGACTGAGACTCTGACAAGCTGACTTTTTAAATAATCCATATGAAAGAGTCTAATTATTTCTTAGGACTTTGAAAATCTTTTTTTTTTTAAGGGTTAATCATTCACCTGTTTTGTTGACTTAGAACACACATCATGATTTTCAAAGTCATTTTGAAATAATGGAAAACCTTTCCAGCCCTTTAAAAGAAAGAACTTATTTTAATAGATTTTGAGGCATATCCTAGCAACCAATCCATAGTGAAATGTATCAGTTTCTCAGAGAGAATTTCCATAGCTCTATGAAAGAGAGACCTCAGGTTTACTTTCTTAACATTTTTTTATGCATAGTTCCAAAAAATGATGCTTCTTAGATATCTTCACTCTTGAGATTTCACCATAACTTAATGACCATTAAAAATATATCTGATGTTATCTTACACAGGCTACCTCCTTTAGCAGCACTGGATTCTGTCAGACCAAAGATTGATAGACTGATGAACAGATAGATAAAGGGAATATCTTTAAATTATATAAGCAGCCAAAAACTCAATTGAAAAATAGAATATATGTGTGTACTTTTGACATTTACTTCTGTTTATGCAAAAATACATGGCAAAACCTCCTTGATCCTAAAGAAATCATGACAACACCTGATGTTTAGAAAGCACATTCATAGTTGCTAATTTTGACTTTCCTGGGTCATATGAATGAAAAAAGATTTATTTGGTTGTGCTTTCAAATATTAGTTGATTCCAAATAGATAACTTAAATCTTGAATGCAAATCAAAATGGAAATTTATCCTAGGTGCATGGATAAGTCAAGCATGAAACTTTCAAAACTGAATGCACATTCTGCAGGTAGAATTCAGAATTGAAAAAGCTATTAAAATTAAATAGCATTAACAATACACTTCTGAATAACCAAGCAATAGTGTCTGCATAGAAAATTTTTGTGTGACCAAGGCTTCTTCTTTTTTTGCTATATTGAAAGCAATATCAAATTGTTATGTGCATTAATCTATGGGGATTTAAAATTCATGCACTGTTTATAGGACAGTCATATAGTATTTGCTTAGATATTTATATGCACTGTATATAAGGACATGCATATAAATAAGCAGATAATTAATAGTACTATGATAGATAGAGTGCCTGATGAACTATGGAATGAGGTTTGTGACATTGTACAGAAGACAGGGATCAAAACCATCTCCATGGAAAAGAAATGCAAAACAGCAAAATGGCTGTCTGGGGAGGCCTTACAAATAGCTGTGAAAAGAAGAGAGGTGAAAAACAAAGGAGAAAAGGAAAGATATAAGCATCTGAATGCAGAGTTCCAAAGAATAGCAAGAAGAGATAAGAAAGCCTTCTTTAAAGATTATTGCAAAGAAATAGAGGAAAAGAACAGAATGGGAAAAACTAGAGATCTCTTCAAGAAAATCAGAGATACCAAGGGAATATTTCATGCAAAGATGGGCTTGATAAAGGACAGAAATGGTCTGGACCTAACAGAAGCAGAAGATATTAAGAAAAGTTGGCAAGAATACACAAAAGAACTGTACAAAAAAGATCTTCATGACCAAGATAATCATGATGATGTGATCACTAATCTAGAGCAAGACATCTTGGAATGTGAAGTCAAGTGGGCCTTAGAAAGCATCACTACGAACAAAGCTAGTGGAGGTGATGGAATTCCAGTTGAGCTCTTTCAAATCCTGAAAGATGATGCTGTTAAAGCGTTGCACCCAATATGCCAGCAAATTTGGAAAACTCAGCAGTGGCCACAGGACTGGAAAAGGTCAGTTTTCATTCCAATCCCAAAGAAAGGCAATGCCAAAAAATGCTCAAACTACCACACAATTGCACTCATCTCACATGCTGGTAAAGTAATGCTCAAAATTCTCCAAGCCAGGCTTCAGCAGTACGTGAACGGTGAATTCCCTGATGCTCAAGCTGATTTTAGAAAAGTCAGAGGAACCAGAGATCGAATTGCCAACATCTGCTGGATCATCAAAAAAGCAAGAGACTTCGAGAAAAACATCTATTTCTGCTTTATTAACTATGCCAAAGCCTTTGACTGTGTGGATCATAAGAAACTGTGGAAAATTCTGAGAGAGATGGGAATACCAGACCACCTGACCTGCCCCTTGAGAAATCTGTACGTAGGTCAGGAAGCAACAGTTAGAACTGGACATGGAACAACAGACTGGTTCCAAATAGGAAAAGGAGTACGTCGAGGCTGTATATTGTCACCCTGCTTATTTAACTTATATGCAGAGTATATACATCATGAGAAATGCTGGACTAGAAGAAACATAAGCTAGAATCAAGATTGCTGGGAAAAATATCAATAACCTCAGATATGCAGATGACACCACCCTTATGGCAGAAAGTGAAGAAGAGCTAAAAAGCCTCTTGATGGAAGTGAAAGAGGAGAGTGAAGAACTTGGCTTAAAGCTCAACATTCAGAGAACAAAGATCACTTCATGGTGAATAGATGGGAAAACAGTGGAAACAGTGTCAGACTTTATTTTGGGGGGCTCCAAAATCACTGCAGATGGTGACTGCAGCCATGAAATTAGAAGATGCTTACTTCTTGGAAGAAAAGTTATGACCAACCTAGATAGCATATTCAAAAGCAGAGACATTACTTTGCTGACTAAGGTCCATCTAGTCAAGGCTATGGTTTTTCCTGTGGTCATGTAC
>SJYC01145725.1:0-19609 GCA_006408675.1 Madoqua kirkii | reverse complement strand
ACTCTTGAGAGTCCCTTGGACCGCAAGGAGATCCAACCAGTCCATTCTGAAGGAGATCAACCCTGGGATTTCTTTGGAAGGAATGATGCTAAAGCTGAAACTCCTGTACTTTGGCCACCTCATGCAAAGAGTTGACTCATTGGAAAAGACTGTAATGCTGGGAGGGACTGGGGGCAGGAGGAGAACGGGACGACTGAGAATGAGATGGCTGGATGGCATCACGGACTCGATGGACGTGAGTCTGAGTGAACTCCGAGAGATAGTGATGAACAGAGAGGCCTGGCATGCTGCGATTCACGTGGTCGCAAAGAGTTGGACATGATTGAGTGACTGAACTGACTGACTGGTGTGTGTGTGTCTATTTTCACTTATTGTGCCGAGTGCATCATATGGGAGCATCTTACGGTGGGTTCTTCCCTTCTGTAAGCACATGACCTTCAGTTCCTGGAAACTGACTTCATTATAGTTTGGATAAAATTTAATCAGTTTTTTTATTCTTTGTCGTTTCTGAAATTCCTATGACTCAGATGTTATGCCTTGAGGACTGATAATCTATTTTCCTTTTGTCTCCTACTCTTCCTCCTTACTTCTTTCCTTCCTTTCTCTCACCCTCCCTACCTCTCTTCCTTCCTCCCTCTGGTCCTCTCTCCCCACTCTCACTGCTCTTTTCTTTCTTTTGAACATTTTGGAACAGCCACTGAAATATATCTCCTAAACATTCTCCTGAGTTTTGAGTTAGTTCACTTTATTTATTTATTTCACTCGATTTATTTATCTTTTTAAATTCTTAAATCTCAATTCTGTTCTCTGAAAATGGGTTATTCTGGTATTCTCTTCTCTTACGACTGTAAAGTTTTCTTATCTCTGAGGACATAATAAGAATTGTTTTATGTGACTCTACTGTTTTCATTCTAAGTATCTTCTTCAGGTTTTCCCCTCTTTCTTTGTTTAAGCTCTGTCTCTAATATTTGCCTCCTCCTAAAATTCTCAGCCAGTGTGCAGTCATACTTAAAAGTGAACCATAAAAAATGCAAAGTTTTGTGTCTATGCATTGGGTGGGCTTCCTAGGTGGCTGTAGTGGTAAAAAAACTTACCTGCCAATGCAGGAGGTGTAAGAGACACAGGTCCTGGGTCAGGAAGGTTCCCTGGAAGAGGGCATGGCAACCCACTCCAGTATTCTTGCCTGAAGAATCCTCTGGACACAGGAGCCTGGCGGGCTGCAGTCCATAGAGTCTAAAGAGTAGGACACGATTGAAGCGACTTAGCATGAACACATACAGACATGGGATATTTTGACTGTGGTCTTTGCTGTCGATTGATGTAACCAACATCTTTCATTGTTGAATCTTCAAATCAGAATCTTTATACTTTTTATTTTTCTTCTGAGCTGACCCCTGGTGTTTCGTATCATAATGTTTCAGATTTCAGTAACTTTAATTAAATATCTGGCTTCAGTATAGGCTTGACCTTTATTATCTATTTGGCCAATTCCAGATAATAAACTTCTAGCATTCTGCTAGGGTTACAAAGAATAATCTCTTAAAATATATGTATTTTTTAATGTAGATAGATAGTAGATAGTAAAAGAAACACCTTATTGCGATCTGAACACTTACATAATGGATTTACACAATTAACACCAAAATGAATTTACTTTTGGCCAAGGCTAGGATTAGGAAGGCTTTAATATACAATTTTAACTATTTTGAAGGATAGGTTGGAAGAAAGTCAAGAAAAGTACATCAGAGGAAGGTATGAGACCAGAAAAGACCATAGAAACAGTCAAATTCCTTGTGCTTTGAGCAGACTGTGAGGACAACACTTAGATTAGAGTAGAAGAGTTAAAATATGAGTCACTTGAAAATAAGTCCAAATAGGTGGGGGGAAAAAAAATGGAAGTGTTATTCATTCAGTTGTGTCTGACTCTTTGTGGCCCCATGGACTGTAGCCTGCAAGGCTCCTCTGTCCTTGGAAATCTCCAGGCAAGAATATTGGAGTGGGTAGCCATTTCCTTCTCCAGGGGATCTTCCAGACCAAGGGGTTGAATCCAGATTTCCTGCATGTCAGGTGGACTCTTTACCGTCAGGTGGACTCTTTACTGTCTGAGCCTTTACCAAGGGAAGCTGTTAAGTCTAGATAGGTAGCTGTTTTCTAATGCCAGGTTAAAGATGCCATGGAACGGTTTTCACTAGGAAATCTCATGATACAATACGTTCTTTAGGGAGATTCAATTGGTAGTAATAAGCATTACAGATGGAACTGAGGAGGCGGGTAATTAAACCAATATGTATGGTATTTCCTCACCCAGACTTAAGGTGATAAGGTTCTCCAGCCATTTGATGACAGTGGGAAAGGGAAGTTGTGAATGGAAGGATTATAGCAAAGGCAGAATTGACAGGATTTGTTGAGTGATTTCTTAGGGGGAGACTTAACCCCTCCTGCCTCCTTGCAGAGGGAGGCAATCATTCCAGGGAGCTGCCACACTTGAGTTATTGTGTGCTGGAAGCTGGGCAAATTCCAGCTGGAGGTTAGTTTGTCCTCCACTGGTCTGAGGCAGATTACCACAAATTAAATTTCATGCTAACCTGCTCTAAGCCAGGGACACATCATTAACTTTCAGGGTTATCTAGTTGATCACATAAAGAAAATCTATTTTCACTGTTCCCTTGATGACAGTTGTGAAAATATTTCAATCGCATTATGAAATCACTTGCAATATTTCACCAAGGCAATTATGCACACTCTGAAATGCAATACTGAAAGAGGCATGTGGGATGAAGCCATTACTTCTTGGTTAGCAGAATGCTCCAATTTCTAGGAATGGCCTTGACAGGGCTGCTCAAATCCAAGTTCACCCTTTAAGTCAGATCTGTACCAGTTAAGTGAGGTGGAGAATTGAATTACCTTCGTAGAAAATTAATACTCTCCTCCCTCTCCATCCTCCTATGTCTATCTTGATCTTTCTACTTCCAATAAAATTTGTACTGCTCTGCAGGGTCAGTAATATTGGGGCCAATGTGTGTTCAAATGGTGACATGAGGGATACAGAGAAGAATTGAAGCAAACATGTGTATATGTTTACCTTCTGAGATAGCTGAAGAATGCAATTGGAAAGCAATACTCTTGACATTTAGTCAGGGATTTAAAAGTTTACCAAGTGTTTGTCTTGGTGTCCAGAATTCATTGTTAAGACTTTACCCAAAACCTGTCTGAAAGAATGCAATGGGGAAAAATTGTATGATGTTCTTGTAAAACTGTGAAGAAAAAGGCAAATGATTACCAATTTGAGGATCAAGAAATCAAAGCCAGATATTTTTTAAAAACAGTATTTATTTATCTATTTATTTATTTGGCTGCAGCAGGTCTTCCTAACAGCATGCAGATCTTTAGTTGTGGCATGACGGATGTAGTTCCCTGACTAGGGATTGAACCCAGGATCCCTGCATTTGGAGTGTGGAGTCTTAGCCACTGGGCTGCCAGGTAAGTCCCAAATCCAGGTATTAAAAAAAGAAAAAGAAATCAAAGCCAGGTGCATCAAAAGGAAAAAAGAAAATACAAATTATCTGATGAGGAAGATACCTTGAGAGATGAAGCCTCTGTGTTTTTGTGCCCTTCTTTAGTAGGTCATAGATGGGGGTGACCCTCCTGGATAGATAAGCAAGCACGTATCACCAAGTAGTGGGCAAGTGAAGAGCTATGGAAACATCAGAATTCATTTAGCCTCGAAATGACTGTGAATAGCGATTAGAGTCAATATACCCAGATTGTATTAGACTGCTAGGAATGCCAAAATGAAATTCCACAGCCTAGGTGGCTTAAGCAATAAGAATTTATTTTCTCACAGTTCTAAAGACTGGAAGTTCAAGATCAAATTGTTGGTTGTCTTAGGACTCTCTTCTTGGCCAGGTAGCCACCTCCCTCACCTGGCCTCTTCTCTGTGCATGCTTGTTCTTGTGTCTCTAACTCATATTTTGAGGACCCTGGTCTGTTTGGATTAAGGCCTCACCATTATGATCTAATTAACCTTAACTGGCTTTTAAAGTCCCAATTTCTAAATACAGTTAATTCTAAGATACTGGGGATTAGGGCTTCAACATATGAATTGAGAGGGGGCACAATTCAGTCCATAACGCCAGAATTCTTATTTATTTATTTACCCACCTACTTACTTACTGAAGTATAATCGACTCAAAACACTATGTTAGTTTCAACAATAAAATGTAGTGATTTGATATTTCTTTCCATTATAAAATGGTCATCAGGAGAAGTCTAGCTACCATTTGCCACCAGTCAAATTTATAATAATCCTATTGACTGTCTGCCCCATGCTGTGCATTTCATTCCCCTGACTCATTTATTCTGTAACTGGAAGTTCTTACCTCTTAATTTCTCTCTCCTATATCACTTTTTCTCCACACTCCCCTCTGGCAGTGACATACATATTTGTTCTCTGAATCTATGAGTCTGTTTCTGTTTTGTTATGTTTTGTTATATTTATTCACTTGTTTAGTTTTTTAGATTCTGAATGTGAGTGAAATCATATGGTATTTGTCTTTCCCTGTTTGACTTCTTTCACTTGGCATAGTAACTTCTGGGTTTATCCATGTCATCAGAAACAGTAAAAATTTTTTTTTCCTTTGGCTGAGCAATAGTCAATTGTATATGTTAATACATACATACATACATAAAATCTTTATTCATTTGTCTATCAGTGGACACTGAAGTTGCTTTTATATCTTGGCTGTTATAAATAATGTTTCAAAGAACAGTGCTGCCCTCCCCCTTTTTTTTGATTAGTATTTTTTTTTTGACAAGTACCTAGATGTACAATTGCTAAATTGTGTGGTAGTTCTATTTTTAAATTTTTGAACAATATCTACTGTTTTCCATAGTGACTGTGCCAGTTTACATTCCTACCAACAGTGTATGAGATTTTCACTTCTCCTCATTCTTGTAAAATTTGTTATTTGTTTCTTTTTGATAATAGCCATGCTAATAGGTGTGAGGTGGTATTTCACTGTGATTTTCATTTGTGTTTCTCTGATGGTTAATGATGTTGAGCAGCTTTTCAGGTATTTTTATCTGTATGTCTTCTTTGGAAAAATGTCTATTTAGGTCCTCTGTACATTTCAGAATCAGGATTTTTTAAAAAAATTGGTATTGAGTTATATGAGTTCTTTGTATATTTTAGATATTAACCCCTTATAAGATGTATACTTGCAACTATATTTTCCCATTGACTAGGCTATCTTTTTACTTTGTTCATAGTTTCCTTTGCTAGGCAAAAGCTTTTTAGTTTGATGTAGTTCATTTTGTTTGGGACTCTCTGTGCTTCCTGGATATCTGTTTTCTTTCCCAGGTTAGTGAAGTTTTCAGTTGTGTTCCTCAATTGAGTTAATTTGCCCCTTTCTCTGTCTTCTTCTGGAACCCCTGTAGGGAGAATGGTAGTATGTTTGATATGGTCCTAGAGGTCTCTTAAACTGTCCTCATTAAAAAGAAAAAAATTGTTTGTTCTGCTTGCATGATTTCCACTGTTCTGTCTTCCAGTTCACTAATCCACTTCTTTATATTATCTAACCTCCTGTTCATTCCTTCTAGGGTATTTTTAAATTTCAGCTATTGTATTCCTCAGCTCTACTGAGTCTTATTTTCTAGTTTTATGTTCAAATTCTTTCTGTGTTCATCCACCCTTCTTCCAAGATTATTGAGCATCTTTGTGACTGTTGCCTTGAGCTCTTTATCAGTCAGATAGATTGCCTGTCTCCATTTTGCTTAGTTCTACTTTTGCAGTTTTATCTTGTTCCTTCATCTGTAATATATTTTCTTCTGTTGCCTTATTGTGCCTAATTCTCTGCTTTTGTTTTATGTGTTAGGTAGGATGGTTATGTTTCCCAGTCCTGGAGAAGGGGCCTTATGTAGGAGCTGTCCTATGGGACTCGGCAGCACACTTCTCTCTGGTCCCCAGAGCTATATGCTCTGGGGTACCCCCATGCGGTCTTCATGGTCCCTTCTGTTGTGGTAAGGCCAGCTCCTCTGGGCATGCTACTTGGCAGAGCTGACTTCTTCCTAGCTGTCTGCCAGGTCTTGTGTTGTGCAGAGGCTTCTGGACTGCTGGTGGGTGGGGCCCTTGGTATCGCTGTTTTTGGAGTCCAGAGGGCCCAGGGCGGGTACCAGCCTGTAGTAGATGGATAAGCCCTTGGTCTAAAAAGGCTACAGAGAGAATTCCATACTGGTACTTATTAGCTCCAGTGACCTTGTGAGCTTCCCAAAATTGCTGTCACCAATGTCTGTGCTTACATCAGGAGTCCTTTACCTCTTGCCCCTTCTAGGGCTTCAAGATCAGCACGTGGATGTGACCCTGGCTCCTTTCAATAACTGCCTCAGTGCTGGGACATGGACTATGTGAAGCTTTGCTGTCATCAAACCAGTCATTCTGGGGCCTCATTTTCCCAGTGCATGACTCCTGGATAGGGAACTTAGTGTGGAGCTTGGGCCTCTCACTCTTTGGGAGAGCCTCTGCAATTGCGATTATCCTCTTGTTTGTGGGCTGCCCACCCAGAGGTGTGGGTCTTGACTGTACTGTGTTTCTGCTCTCCTACACATCTTCTGTTGTTCCTTCTTTATATCTTTGGCTTTGGGAAATCTTTTATGCTCGTCTTCAGGTCATTCTTGTTGATAGTTGCTCTGTAAATATTTGTAATTTTGCTGTGATCATAGGAGGAGGTGAATTCAGAGTCTCCCTTCTCCACCATTTTAGCCACACCTTCTTAATACCAAAATTTTTTGTTTTTCTTCCCTCCAAAGAACTCCTTTCCTAAGTTTCACTATCTGAATAAATGGAATTTCATTCCTCTAGTTGCTTAGGCCAAAACCCCTAACTTCAATCCTGACTTCTTTTTTATTCTCAGTTCCCACATTTAATAAGCAAATCCTGTTGAATTTATCTTCAGGATACATGCAAAATATGATCCCTTTTTACCACCTCCAGTGTTCTAGACTGATCCATCTCATTGGATGATGGCCTCTTGAAGCAACAACCATTTTTTAAAGGTACGTTTTCAATCCATTTGTAATTTGTGGTTTTAAAAAAATGTTTATTTATTTGGCTGTGCTGGGTCTTAGTTGTGGCATGCAGGATCTAGTTTCCTGGCCAAGAATCCAACCCGGGCCTCCTTCACTAAGAGAGCAGAGTCTTAGCCACTGGACCACCAAGGAAGCCTGGTAGCCTCTTAAATAGTCTTCTGTCTCCTTCTCTTGCCCCTTTCAGTCTCATCTCCATGTTCCCTATAGAAAAGCCAGACTTTGACAGTGTTTTATTTCACTATCAATCACTTCCTAGTACTTATCAGCACTTGAAACCTATGTGTGTCTGTGCTTGTTTGAGTGTGTACATAAATATGTATGTAATTTTTATAGTCTCTCTCCACCAAAATGTGAACTCACAAGAACAAGACTTTGTTGTTTTGTTCCTTGACATGTTTCTACTGCCTTGAACAATGGCACACTAAATATATATATATATATATATCATGGTCAATAAATATCACTTGGATGAGTAAAACGAACCTGTGACTGTATCTACATACTGTGTTAGCTACATTAAGCTTCACCTCTTTCACTTCTTTCTAAGTTGGTGCTTCCTGGAATAAAAGGACCATTAAGAAACACATCAAGTACCTATGTGCCAGAGGCTACAAGAAATAAATATAAGATGCTGGTCTAGTGAGGGAAAGAAAGAAATGAAAGTAGAGGTAAAAAAATACATAAATGTCAAGGGAATAGAAGAAATATTAAATATGTGGTCTTTGAGTGAAAGCTATTATTAGGGATCAAAGAACACTTCTCAAAATAGAACTTGGACTGAAGAAAGAAGTCAGATGGGTGAAGGAAATTAAAAGTAATAAAAAAAAATGTCATGTCTTTGTGTCCTTTCCTAGGCTTCTAGACATGAGTATTTAGAAAGAATTCCCAGGCTCAAGACTGATTTCCCAAGTTGCAAGAGACAAACACGACCAAGTCTATATTGTTTGTAAAAATATTTCTTTGGAAACATACAATTTAGCAGGAGTAGTCACATTGTTGCATAGAGCATTACATTTCATACTGAAATATTGATTTATTTCAAAGTAAAGGCAAGGAAAGGAATATTACCTCCCACAATCTGTTTTAAGGAAAACAAAACTTAAGTAATTGGAAGTAAACTTTCACTGTAGTTAACTCAAACTTAAAACAATTAAGTTTATGGAATACATCATTCACACATACCTAAAGAGGGAGAGATTGATGTATCTTGAGTTTTGTCAGAAAAAAAACTATGCACAACTAGTTTTGATACGCAAATATCCTTTATTTTAAAGCTACAGTTGTAAAAATACCTAAATTGGTACAACTGTTCAGAATTAAAAGTTTTAAATCAATGACAATGGCTTTCCGTGTAGCTCAGTTGGTAAAGAATCTGCCTGCAGTGCAGGAGACCCGGGTTCAGTCCCTGGATGGGGAAGATCCCCCTGGAGAAGGAAATGGCAACCCACTCTAGTATTCTTGCCTGGAAAATCTCATGGACACGGGAGTCTTATGGGCTGCAGTCCATGGGGTCACAAAGAATTAGGCATGACTGAATGACTAACACTAACTTACTATAGTTTATAAGTACATATTTGCACATATCTATAAATCTGCATATTCAGTTTCTCTACAAAATTTGAAGACATTGAAAGTATTAATAGAGTGAAAGAATGAGTAAAATTATTTACTCAGAGATTAAATTATGTTGAAAGTGGTATTTTGTCTTCTTCAACTTTGTATTTCTATCAGTTAACACTGTGTTGGCCTGAAGGGGTTCCTCAATTAAATGTTGCTGCTGCTGCTGCTGCTAAGTCGTGTCAGTCCTGTCCAACTCTGTGCAACCCCATAGACAGCAGCCCACCAGGCTCTATCGTCTCTGGGATTCTCCAGGCAAGAACACTGGAGTGGGTTGCCATTGCCTTCTCCAATGCATGAAAGTGAAAAGTGAAAGTGAAGTCGCTCAGTTGTGTCTGACTCCTAGCAACCCCATGGACTGCAGCCTTCCAGGCTCCTCTGTCCTTGGGATTTTCCAGGCAAGAGTACTGGACTGGGGTGCCATTGCCATCTCTCAATTAAATGTTAGTGCAATTGAAATTGAGTGACAGTAGATGTGCTTCTTCAAGTCACATTGGAAAGGGGCATTTTAGTAGTACTTATCTAACAGGCAGCACACTGGACATATTATAAAGAGGGTGCAAATACTAGGAAGAGAGTGATATTATTGCTTCTGATTTATAAATAAGAAAAATGAAGCATAATGAAACGGAAAAATTAATATAGCTCAGCAGTAAATCAACAACAATAATAACAAAATTTGGAGGGGCCTTTTTCAGAATATCTAGTAATGCCTCCTCTTGATCCTATGTGGTAATAAATTAACCTCATTTTACAGGTCAGAAGGATGAGATCAAAGATAATATTCATTGCCTGAGAATAAATTGATAATTAGTAGAATGAAGCAGGGCTGTGTGGAAGTAACATAGTTTTTCTGATATGAATTTTACTCCTCTTTCTATTGGAGCCCATCATGTCTTTTGCAAATGACATTTCTCCCAGTAGTCTATTTTTTGTACATCCTAATTTGTGAGGATGTGAGTTGCAGCCAGAGACGTATGTACTTTCTTCTTGTTAGACATAAAGTTAGCAAAAGTATTATTGTTGTTGTTGTGAGATTACATGGACAGAGGAGCCTAGTGGGCTACAGTCCATGGGGTTGCAAAGAGTTGGACACTACTTAGCGACTCAACAACATGACAAAGCAAAAGTATTATTGTAGCTCTTCTAATACTTTCCTAAGATTAGTAGTCTTTAAAAGTATATGCCATCATAGATTTTCAACCGTTCCAAGGCCATTGAATGAGAAAAGGAGTCTTTTCAACTAGTGGCATTAGGCAAACTGAGTATTCACATATAGAATAATAAAATTATAGTACACAATCATTAACTCCAAATGTATCAAAGACCTAAGTGTAAGAGTTAAAACTATGAAATTCATTGAAGAAAACCTAGGGGTTAGCTTTATGATTTTAGATTCAGCAGAGACTTCTTTGTGACACTAAAGCATAAGCAAAAAGAAAAATTAGTGAAATTGGACTTCATCAAAATCACAAACTTTTTCGGTCAAAGGAGGCTACCAACTGAGTGAAAAGTCATGGGTGAAAATATTTGTAGCTGATGAGGGATTGATATTCAGAAGATTTTAAAAACTCCTAAACTTAACAACAACCAAAACCCCCAAATAATTGGATTGAAAAATGGACAGAGTACCTGAATAGACATTTCTCCGAAGAAGATACACAGATGGCCAAAACACACACAAAATGATACAGAACATCACTAATCTTTGAATGAGTGAAGTCGCTCAGTCGTGTCCGACTCTTTGCGACCCCATGGACTGGAGCCCACTAGGCTCCTCCATCCATGGGATTCTCCAGGCAAGAATACTGGAGTGGGTTGCCATTTTCTTCTCCAGGGATCTTCTCGACCCAGGGATTGAAATTAGGTCTCCTGCATTGCAGGCAGACGCTTTAACCTCTGAGCCACCAGGGAAGCAGGGAAATGCAAATTGAAACCACAATGAGATAACACTTCACCTCCATCAAGAAGGCTACTTAAAAAAACACAGAAAATGACAACTGTTGATGAAGTTGTGGGGAAATTAGAACCTTTGTATATTGCTGGTGGGGATATAAAGTGATGCTACTATTGTGGAAAAGAGTTAGGTGAATCCTCAAAACAAACATGAACATAGAATTGCCATATAATTGAAAAATTCCATCTCAGTGAATTGGAAAGCATTGAAGAATAGAAATCAGAAACTTGAATAGTTATTAATACCAATGTTCATAGCATTGTTACAATAGCCAAAAGATATAAACAATCTAATTATCTAGTGAATGAGTAACCAGTGTGGCCACAATGGGGCCATGCATAATGGAAAGTTTTTTAGTCTTAAAAAGGAATAAAATTCTAATATGGGCTATAACATGGATGCATCCTGAAGTTATGCTAAGTGAAATAAGCTAGACACAAAAGGACAAGTATTGTATGATTCAACTTATACAAGATACCTAGAGAAGCCAAATTCATAGAGGCAGAAAAATAGAAGGGTTGGTTACAGGGCTGTGAGAAAGGGAGAATGGGAAGTTGATGCTTAATCAGTAGAGTTTCAGTTTGAGAAGATGAGAACTTTGGGGAAATTCAGAGTGGTAATGACTGACAATGTGAATGTACCTAATGCCAATGAATTATATTCCTAAAAATGGTTAAAGTGGTAACTTTTACATTATGTATATTTTGCTACAATAGAAAGTTTATGCCATTATAAGGAGAACATAATTTTATATTCTAAACTATGTTACAGAGAC
This sequence comes from Madoqua kirkii, assembly GCA_006408675.1. NCBI lineage: Eukaryota > Metazoa > Chordata > Mammalia > Artiodactyla > Bovidae > Madoqua > Madoqua kirkii. The sequence goes on along the minus strand of SJYC01145725.1, from coordinate 8,177 downwards.
CAAAGGATACATTTCAAATGCAGACAAAGTTTACTTTACAGTCAATCAGAAGACTATATCTGCCATAATGGAGACAAATATTATGTAGATAATGGCCAATGTCTTTTAGCTATTAGTTTAAAGGCCTAGTTCCACTCTTCAGTGATCAGTGGGAGGAATTAAAATAGCTTTTCTTCTTCTGTGCACGCTCCGGAGGAAGAATGAGCTTTAGCTGCTGTTGAGCAACTGTTCATGAAGGAGAGGGGTGTTTACAGGTTACTCCTTTCTTTAGTGGTTGCTTCTTGTTCTCTTTATTTCTGAATCTCAGTTCTAAGAGTCAACATGCATCAGGTCCCCTTGCCTCCCTCTTCTCAAATGAGGTCTTTGACCAGCGCAGCAGTCATGACACCGCCAGGCCATCCTTCATAGTGGAGAGCCCAGAAAGGATCTGGGCTCCTTTTAGGGGTAAAACCAATAGTAACCAGTAGATGTCATCCATTCCTATATCTATAATTTTTAATTGAGGTATAGCCAAGTGATAGAATGTTCCTTCCATACTCATTCTATGACCAGAAGAACAGTTTATTTCAGTTTTATAACAGCATAACTTAAAGTCACACCTTGAGCCTTCAATCTTGCAATCTGTTTTGCACATCTTCCCTCCACATTCTTTTTAAACTGCATCTTGAATTATGTAATCTTTCCCTTTTGGTAGATAGAGTCTAAATTCTTGAGCACATGCTCTAAACCTTCCTTGATTAGGGCTCTTCCTGCCTAGCCTAATCTCTCATGGTTACCATGATGGTGTCCCCGTTCTCCAATGATGCTCAATACAGCACAGCTCTCTAAATGTGCCTTAATTACTGTAGCTCCCACTTTGCCTCTGGAAATGCCATTCTCTCTAAGCAGACTACCCAACATCCTCCAACACCACGTCACCTCCTCTGTGAAGCCCACCTGCTCATATCAAAAAGTATCAGCTGCACTTAACTTTAGTGCTTTCTCAGCATCTTGTATATCTTTTTCATAGTACTGATGACGTTACTTCATTTGATGATATACCTGTGTTCCCTAGTGGAAAATAGAGACTTTTCTACCCATCTCATCAGACACATAAACGGCACACTTTAAGAATTTTTATTTTTAGGAATATTTTTGAATGGATGAATGAATAAATGAATCTATTTCCCATTGTCTGATTCTTTAACCATAGCAAAATTGGAGTTTATGGGCATCTCATAGCCAAACAATAAGAGAAATAATTTTAATAATGGTAGCAAAAATTCTATAGGGGTGGCATTAGTCAAGCCATCAGCAGCTATTAACAGAGTGTTGACTATTTATTGGTTTGACAGGTCACCACTCCTGTACCAGCTATGTTTTGTATATCTACACCGAGTGGACAACTGAGAGAATACAGGAATCCACTTAAGAATGCGCCAAGATTCTTAAGCATATAATAGAAAGTCAGGTGATTGTTACTGAAATAATTTTCTGATTTGTTAGAAGCTTTGAGCAAAAGTGCTTTCCTTTGTCAGTTATATGGTTTCAGTATCAAATTGGCTGCTTGTGCTCCCCAGACCATTGCTCAATTATACTGACCTATTCAGTAGGCTGAAATTGACTTGCACTGGACTGGGACAAATTTCATTACCTTCTCAAACTCTCTGGTATCATTTCAGCAATTCTAGGAATATTAGCAATACGTACTGCCCCAGTTTTGTCTTGATCTCATTGAATTTCTTTCAGGGAAAAGACTTTTGGATAATTTGCCGATTCATATAGCATTACCACTAGAAAGAGTCCTTTGTGATTATCTTTGCTCAGTGCTCTCATTTGAAAGATGGGGACCTGAGTACAAGGTGAGTCAAGTGATTGCTGAGAGTCCCAAAGCCAGTTGGCGGCAGGCATGCTTTAGAATTCTGCTTTCCTGTCTGTGAGGCCCATGTTCTGTTCACCACCCTGTGCTGCCTCTCACAAATGAGTCAAGACTTTATGTATTCAATCCAGAGCAGTGCAAGTATATGCAGCCATGTGTACACTGAAGACTCTCAAATTATATCTTCAAAATTGAAGTTAGTTTAAGCCCAGGCTTTGAATTTATTCACAATTTAGGAGAATAGATGAATGTGATATTCTCAACTCACTGAACCGTACTCCTTCTACAAAATACTAATGAAATACACAGTGTGATCCAGCTTCTTATTTCTCTACTTACCCTGTGCACCCTCCTTCTATCTGCAGCCCTTTATCTGAAGGCAGTGGCATGCATGTAGTCCCTTCCAGATAATCTTCATTAGAAAACAGGCAAGACAAAGACCCCTTGGCCCTGGGAGCACCAATCAAAGAACTGCAAAGTAAGATCTATCACATAGAAGAGCTGAAACAAGATAAAAACAGAAATGCATGGCAGTTTAGAAATACCCATCTAGAAAGAGAGCTGAAAGAAAATAAACCCAAGAATATGTACAATTTTAGTTGACACATGAAATATAAAGCTCACAATGTCTCAGTACAAAGGAGAACATGGTAACTGAGTGTCTGAAAGATCCTTAAAGACCAGGGCTCATTGGATTTTGGAGCAGTTTGAGTTAAGGAAGTGGGAAGGGCAAACAATGGTGGATGGAGAGAGTAGATGGCTAGGAATCCCATCCTGGAATTCAGAGCTGCTATGGCTCCCTGTGTGCTGAGCAATCTAAGCCATTAGGAAGGTCGTGAGCCTTGAGTCAGGAGACCTGGGTTAAGACAACATTTTTGGTTTGGCTGTGGATACTGACCTGGAAAATACTGGGGCAAGATCAAAGAACTGTATATGGTTGCATTCTGGGCTTGTGGAGATTGTACTTCCTGTGAGTTCACATAAAGAACATGACAAATGGAAATATGCTGGAAGCATTGCTTTGATTAATTCCTGGTCTTGTATTGTTTACTCTATTTAGCCCTTAGGTTGCTGGGTGGGAAGTGGAAATCACAGAGGAGGAGCCTAGAGCAGTTCTTCTTCTATCTGCAGGATGGCCTAATATAGTCCTTCTTCAAATATGCCATTAAGCTTACTTCATACTTGCCTTGTCTAAAATATTGATACTCAGCAACTATGGACCTTGGACAAGAGCTTTTGGATCTTTAGAAGCAACTAATTCATAATTCTAAAGACTTCTGCTTTCACAGGTGACATAGTAACCAACCCAGCTAGTTAGTAAGGGCTACCAACATTTCCTCTTAATTTAGAATTACTTTATTGCTAGTATTTACTGAGATCCAGAATTCAGGACCCTGCTCATAGCCTTGTTGCAAAGTTTCTGGGCAGAGATTGCATGCGGAAAGTGGAATGGCCTTTTAGGTATTAATGGGGCAGCATCAATATCATCTTGTCTCAGTAACGGTTTTCAATGCTGTTTTTGCTTTGTAATTATAAATTAACATTATAGCATCACGATTTAGTTCATGCATAGTTAATCCTTCAGCATATCATGTGTGTCTGTACTTTTTCTAAATGAAATTCTAAACTGTATTTGCACTTCTGTTCTGCCCACATCCAAGTTTCTAAAGCAGACATACTCATGATGCTCCCATACTTGGCTTCTATTTTGACAGTTCATTGGCAATTGGCTGACTGTGAATACTTTGCCACATACTATCAAGGCAAACCTTCTGAAATTAACAGCTAACCTTAAGCTCATAGAGCTATTATTCATTAATATCAGTGTATATACCACTATATCTGTTTTAAATCAAAGATAGGCACGCTTTTTTTTTTTTTCTGTAAAGGACTTGATGTGAATAATTTAAACTTTGCAGGCCATATGTGTTAGATCACCAGCACTCAGCTTTGATGTTGAACAAAAACCACCCCAGACAATATATAAACAAAAGGATATGGCCGTTTTAAAATAAAAATCTTATTTACACAAGCAATTGGTGACACAATTGGGCCTACAGATCATAGTTTTCTGACTCCTGTTTTAAAAAGTAAAAGACAATCTCTTTAACAAGTGGTGCTGGGAAAACTGGTCAACCACTTGTAAAAGAATGTAACTAGAACACTTTCTAACACCATATACAAAAATAAGCTCAAAATAGATTAAAGATCTAAACGTAAGACCAGAAATTATAAAACTCCTAGAGGAGAACATAGGCAAAACACTCTCCGATATAAATCACAGCAGGATCCTCTACAACCCACCTTCTGGAATATTGGAAACAAAAGCAAAAGTAAAAAAAATGGGACCTAATTAGAATTAAAAGCTTCTGCACAAGAAAGGAAACTATAAGCAAGGTGAAAAGATAGCTTTCAGAATGGGAGAAAATAATAGCAAATGAAGCTACTGACAAAGAATTAATCTCAAAAATATACAAGCAACTCCTGCAGCTCAATTCCAAAAAAGTAAACGACCCAATCAAAAAATGGGTCAAAGAACTAAATAGACATTTCTCCAAAGAAGACATACAGATGGCTAACAAACACATGAAAAGATGCTCAACATCATTTTTTATCAAAGAAATGCAAATCAAAACCACAATGAGATACCATTTCACACCAGTAGGAATGGCTGTGATCCAAAAGTCTACAAGAAATACATGCTGGAGAGGGTGTGGAGAAAAGGAACCCTCTTACACTGTTGGAGGGAATGCAAACTAGTACAGCCACTATGGAGAACAGTGTGGAAATTCCTTAAAAAACTGGAAATAGAATTGCCATATTACCCAGCAATCCCACTGCTAGGCATACACACTGAGGAAACCAGAATTGAAAGAGACACGTGTACCCCAATGTTCATCGTTGCCAGGACATGGAAGCAACTTAGATGTGTGTGTGTGTATATATATACACACCTGCACACAATGGAATATTACTCAGCCATTAAAAAGAATGCATTTGAATCAGTTCTAATCAGGTGGATGAAACTGGAGCCTATTATACAGATTGAAGTAAGCCAGAAAGAAAAACACCAATATTAGTATCAGTTCAGTTCAGTTCAATTCAGTTGCTCAGTTGTGTCCAACTCTTCACGACCCCATGAATTGCAGCACGCCAGGCCTCCCTGTCCATCACCATCTCCCAGAGTTCACTCAGACTCACATTCTTCGAGTCTGTGATGCCATCCAGCCATCTCATCCTCTGTCGTCCCCTTCTCCTCCTGCCCCCAATCCTTCCCAGCATCAGTCTTTTCCAATGAGTCAGCTCTTCTCATGAGGTGGCCAAAGTACTGGAGTTTCAGCTTTAGCATCATTCCTTCCAAAGAAATCCCAGGGCTGATCTCCTTCAGAATGGACTGGTTGGATATATATGGAATTTAGAATGATGGTAACGATAACTCTGAATGCAAGACAGCAAAAGAGACACAGATGTATAGAACAGTCTTTGGGACTCTGTGGGAGAGAGCGAGGGTGGGATGATTTGGGAGAAGGGCATTGAAACATGTATAATATCATATGTGAAATGAATCACCAGTCCAGGTTTGATACAGGATTCAGAATGCTCAGGGCTGGTGCACTGGGATGACCCAGAGGTATGGTATGGGTAGGGAAGTTGAAGGGGGGTTCAGGATGGGGAACACATGTAGACCCTTGGTGGATCCACGTTAATGTATGGTAAAACCAATACAATATTGTAAAATGATTATCCTCCAATTAAAGTAAATAAATTTATATTAAAAAAATAAATGTTAAGCATTTGTGTATTGTTATTGTTCAGTGGCTAAGTAGTGTTTGACTCTTTGTGACCTTGTGGACTGTAGTATGCCAGGCACCTCTGTCCTCCACTGTCTCCTGGAGTTTGCTCAAATTCATGTGCATTAACTTGGTGATGCTATCTAATTTGCATATTAAGTGTCCTCTCAAATTCTTTTCCATGCTGTTCTTTTGCCACTAGAATGTAAGGATGAATTCAGTATTGGATGAGTTGTTCTTTGCCCAGTGTAAATCTTCTGTTACAAGTACTCAGAAGCACTGATACACAAGGCAGAGTACAGCTGTTAGTATTCTATGAAAAGCTACTTTCATTTTTAACCTGAGTATTGGAGGCTGGCATTTGTAAAACTTCCCAAAACACATTTCTTTTTTTTTTTTTTTAACTTTTTTATTTTGTATTCAGGTACAACCAATTTCTTGGAAGGAAAGTTGTGACCAACCTAGATAGCATATTAAAAAGTAGAGACATTACTTTGCCAACCAAAGTCCATCTAGTCAAGGCTGTGGTTTTTCCAGTGGTCATGTATGGATTTGAGAGTTGGACTGTGAAGAAAGCTGAGTGCCGAAGAATTGATTCTTTTGAACTGTGTTGTTGGAGAAGACTCTTGAGAGCCCCTTAGACTGCAAGGAGATCCAACCAGTTCATTCTGAAGGAGATCAGCCCTGGGTGTTCATTGGAAGGACTGATGCTGAAGCTGAAACTCCAGTACTTTGGCTGCCTCATGCAAAGAGTTGACTCATTGGAAAGACCCTGATGCTGGGAGGGATTGGGAGCAGGAGGGGAAAGGATGAGAGGATGAGATGGCTGGATGGCATCACCAAGTCGATGGACATAAGTTTGGGTGAACTCTGGGAGTTGGTGAGGGACAGGGAGGCCTGGCATGCTGCGATTCATGGAGTCTCAAAGAGTCGGACACGACTGAGTGACTGAACTGAACAGCCAATTAACATTGTTGTGATAGTTTCAGGTTTACAGCAACGGGACTCAGCCATAAATATATTAATACATGTATCTATTCTCCCCCAAACTCCCCTCCCACCCAGGCTGCCACATAACATTGAGCAGAGTTCCCTGTACTATATTGGAGGTCCTTGTTGGTTATCCATTTAAAACATAGTAATATGTGCATGTCCATCCCAGACTCCCTAATTAATGATCCCTTCTCCTCATCCTTTACCCCTGGAAACCATGAGTTGTTCTCTAAGTCTGTGAGTCTGTTTTTGTTTTAAAAGACACATTTCTTTTTTAAAAAATTATTTTAATTGGAGGATAGTTACTTTACAATATTGTGAATTTTTGCTATGTATCAATATGAATCAGCCATAGGAATACATGTGTCCCCTCTATCCCAAACCCCCCTCCACCTTCCTTTCCACCCCATCCCTCCAGGTTGTCACAAAGCACTGGCTTTGGGTGCCCTGCAGTATACATCAAACTCCCACTGGCTATGTATATGTTTCAGTGTTAATCCCTCATATAGCATGCTGCGATTCATGGAGTCTCAAAGAGTCGGACACGACTGAGTGACTGAACTGAACAGCCAATTAACATTGTTGTGATAGTTTCAGGTTTACAGCAACGGGACTCAGCCATAAATATATTAATACATGTATCTATTCTCCCCCAAACTCCCCTCCCACCCAGGCTGCCACATAACATTGAGCAGAGTTCCCTGTACTATATTGGAGGTCCTTGTTGGTTATCCATTTAAAACATAGTAATATGTGCATGTCCATCCCAGACTCCCTAATTAATGATCCCTTCTCCTCATCCTTTACCCCTGGAAACCATGAGTTGTTCTCTAAGTCTGTGAGTCTGTTTTTGTTTTAAAAGACACATTTCTTTTTTAAAAAATTATTTTAATTGGAGGATAGTTACTTTACAATATTGTGAATTTTTGCTATGTATCAATATGAATCAGCCATAGGAATACATGTGTCCCCTCTATCCCAAACCCCCCTCCACCTTCCTTTCCACCCCATCCCTCCAGGTTGTCACAAAGTACTGGCTTTGGGTGCCCTGCAGTATACATCAAACTCCCACTGGCTATGTATATGTTTCAGTGTTAATCCCTCATATCATCCCACCCTCTCCTTCTCCCACTGAGTCCAAAAGGCTGTTCTTTATGTCTGGGTCTCCTTTGCTGCCCTGGATAGAGGATTTTCAGTGCCATCTTTCTAAATTCAATATATATGCATTAACATACAATATTTGTCTTTCTCTTTCTGACCTACTTCACTCTGTATAGTAGGCTCTAGGTTCATTCACCTCCTTATAACTGACTCAAACACAGCCCTTTTTATAGCTAAGTAATAGTCCATTGTGTATACATACCACAGCTTATCCATTCATCTGTCGATGGACATCTAGGTTGCTTTCATGTCCTAATTATTGTGCATAATGCTGCAGTGAACTTTGGGGTACATGCGTCTTTTTAAATTATGGTTTTCTAGGGATATATGCCCAGTAGTGGGATTGCTGGGTTGTTTGGTAATTTTATTCTAGT
>SJYC01145723.1:0-14122 GCA_006408675.1 Madoqua kirkii | reverse complement strand
GATTGATTATTTTCTTATCATTCACCCCTCTCCATTATTTGAAGCTTATGCACTCTTTCATTACTTTTAAATTACAGATTACTACACACATTCTTATCAAATTTTATATACAAGGATCTTTAGAACACTTTATTTTTAAAACTCCCACCCAATGTATGTCATTCTTGGTATATATTTTATTTCTGTGTACATTAATCTTCTACCAGCTTCTGTTTTGTACACTCAGTAGTCAGAGTTATCTGTTTTACGTTAACTGTCTTGTCTCTTTCCATTCTCCCCTGCATATCTGACTGCCCATCTGGATTCATTTTTCTTTTACTCTAAGAATATATCTGTTTAATGAAGATATATTGGTGCCTAGCATTTTAGTTTCTGATTTTCTTGAATTGTCTTTACTTGTCTTTTTTTTTTTTTTTAGGCTGAGTAGGCTATTATCTCTGATTTCGAATTTCACTTTGCAAAATAATTTTAGTGCTTTTTGTGTCCTTTATTTATTTTTAATTGAAGGATATTTACAAAAATTGTATTGGTTTCTGTCATACTTTTTTTTAGTGCTTTAAATATATTTAATTTTTTTTTGTTTTCTCTTAAAATCAACTGTCATTTCTGTTTTTGGTTATTCAGTAGTGCACAGTTTTTCCTGTGACTGATGTTTCTCTATGCCTTGTCATAAAAGATTTAGTGTTTTGTTTTGTTTTTTAATTTAACCTTCATGAAATTCTTAGACCTTCTTGGCTTAATATGTTTCCTTGAATTCTGTAATGTTCTCAGCCATTCTCTTTAGATACTGCTTTTATACCTCTCTCCCTCTCTCTTTTCTTCTTCTACAACTGTTGTTATAGTGTTAGATCCTCTTTCTATATTCCCTGTTTCTGATCCCCTTTTTTCTGTGATTTCCATCTTTAGTTTTTCGGTATTTCAGTCTAGATTTTTTTTAGTAACTCATCTTCCAGTTAGCTAATTCTCTCTTCAGTTATATGTAATCTGTAATTAAACTCATTTAATGAGATCTTATATCTTGGATTCTAGGGTTACTTTATAAAAATCATTTACAGATTTCTTCCAGACTTTTCAGTCTTTTATCTTCTTGAACTTAGTAAGCATGATTACTTTAAACTTTGAATCAGAGACTCAATAGTAGTTCTGTTACTAATTATGTGTTATTTCTGTTTGTTTTCATTTATGTTGTTGTGTCTCATATGGGTATGGTTATTTTATACTGTGTCCAAATAGCTGTATTTGAAGAATTGTCTCTAGATATAACTTCAAGCCTGTTTATATCTTTCCACAAAGAGTATATTTTCATTTTCTTCTCTAGATGTCTGCAACCACTAGAAATCTGGATCACCTGCTTCATTTTTAGTTTTTGAGATGATCTAAAGCTGATCTACAATCTTTTAAGGTCACTCTTAGGTGTAGAGTATAGCCTTCTGAAATCAAAACCTAAAGCCAGATAGTCTACTAAGCCCTACTTTCTTGGCAGGCCCTGGACATCAATCTGTATCTCTCTGCATTGCAAAGTCATCAGAAACACAGCTCAACCTCTCAGCCATTTCTTCTGCAATCAGTAAACACTCACTGGGGAAAACAGTTCAGATACCAGGCTCACTTCCATAGGCCTCTGTCTTCACCTGGATCCTATATTTTTTCCCACGATTTTGTTCTAGATTTTTTTATTCTTAGGTTTGCTAGTCTACTTGTCCTCAGTACACAGTTGGTACTAATGATCTGGTCCATCATGACCAGAAGCAGAAATTCCCATTAGATGCTTTTGTTCATGCAAAGAGTTTGTCTAATACATAAAGGAATTCAGTCCTCTCTCTGGAGAAAGCTCATGCTTTTTTCATAACTCTTAATTGTTAGAAAACTTAGTGTTAGTCTGTCTCAGTTTCTAAAAGTAGTTCCTAGTTTTATTAAGCATATTAGCAATCTATTGCTGCATAACAACTTGTACTACATTTAACAGCTTAAAAGAACAGACATTTATATCTCATAGCTTCCATGGATCAGCAGTCTGGGGACAGCTTAATTATGTGACTCTGGCTGTTTGTATGGTTGTAATCAAGACATTAACAAGGGCTGCAGTCTTACCTAGACTTGACTTGGGGAAAATCTGCTTCCAGGCTCACTCATGTAGTTGTGTGAAGGCCTTGGTTTCTTGCTGACTATTGTCTGGGAACCAGTTCCTCACCACATGGACCTGTCTGTGGGCTCCTCAACAGAGCCAGCTGGCTTTTCCCAATGTGAGTGCACCTGAGAAGATAGAGAGCAGAAACACTCAAGATGAAAGGTTTTATGACCTAATTTTGGAAGTAGTTTGTTCCAACTTCTGCTGTATCTGTTGATCACAGAGCATCCCTATAATGTGGCAGTGTGAAAGTGTTAGTTGCTCAGTTGTGTCCAATTCTTTATGACCCCATGGGCTATAGCCTGCCAGGCTTCTCTGTCCATGGGATGCTCTGGGCAACTATACTGGAGTGGGTAGCCATTTCCTTCTCCAGGGAATGAACCTGCATCTCCCACATTCAAGGGAGGTTCTTTACCATCGGAGCCACCAGGGAAGGGGACTACCCAAAGGTAAAAATAGATGGGACCGATGGGGAACTTAATGGCTGCCTACCCCATCAAGATAATCAAAGGAATTTAAGTATTCTTCCACATGAAAACCTTTTAGCTCTTTAATAAGAATAAAAGAGGTCAGCTCAGTTCCCCTTGTCGTCCTAACCTTTCTGCCAGGCCTACCTGCCCTCAAAATAATCAGCCCCACTCTTAGAGGAGTTTCTTGCATAATGTGTTTTGTCTTCACTCATTGCTTCCCAGGTGGCACTAGTGGTAAAGAACCTGCCTGCCAGTGCAGGAGACAAAAGAGACGTGGGTTTGATCCTGGGTCCGGAAGATCCCCTGGAAAAGGGCATGGCAACCCACTCAAGTATTCTTGCCTGGAGAACCCCATGGACAGAGAACCTAGTGGGCTATGGTTCATTGGGTTGCAAATGATCAGACACAACTGGAACAACTTAGCATGCATGCATTGCCCCAGTTGTGACATGTCCTGTCCAGATTTCTCTGCAGATTTTTAAATGTCTGGGTTGTAAATTACAGTTTAATAGTATAGCCACTGAAACCAGATTGCTTGATTTTGAATCTTGACTCCTCCATTTACTAGATGGCAAGTCACTTAACTTCTCTTTCCCTAAAATGGCTAGTCTATAAAGTGAGGATAGTGTTAATTCATACATCATAGAGTTGTGAAGATTAAGTGAGTTAATGCTTTTTAAGTCTTTTGAATAATGTAGAAAATAATGAATGCTGCATAGAATATCAGTTGTTGTATCATTGATAATTTTTGTAACTGTGAGTATGGTAACATTCTGTAATATATTACAAATACTTGCTTAAATCTACCATGATTGTTAGCCTTGGAGTGTGAAGTTCATCCATGGTGCTTGTGTAAAGTCAGACACTCTCTTTAGCTTTTCTATTAGTTGGAATGAAAAAACAGTACATTATTTTTTCAGTTATTGAGATTGAGATTCTGTGGAAAAAGTGAAAGTCACTCAGTTGAATCCAACTCTTTGTGATCCCATGGACCGTAATCTACCAGGCTCCTCTGTCCATGGGGATTTTCCAGGCAATACTGGAGTAGGTTGCTGTTCCCTTCTCCAGGGAATCTTCCCAACCCAGGGATCGAACCCAGATCTCCCGTGTTGCAGGCAGATTCTTTACCATCTGAGCTACCAGGGAAGCCCTCTGTGGAGAAAAAGAACATAATAAATATATAATTATGTTTGTAATATCTGATTGTCTCTTCCAGTTTTAACATTTTGTTGTCAGTATATAAACTTCATTACCAATTTGAAGAAAATTTAGCTCTTGTCTGAAACCATTGAAAATTTTGAAAGTATCATCATATTCTGTAATGTTAACATGTTTAAAGATAATTTAGTTTTTCAACTCTTACCCAAAATTGCTTTATAATTCAGGTTTAAATCACTTGTCTTTTTAAAAAGCATCCTAGTGAAATTTTGTTTTTTGTTACTAAGTTATTTGATCCTCTTTCTATACTGAATTATGTATTTTCTTATTATAGCGTTCATATTTCTTCAAAGAAAACCATTGTTGACATATTGCTAATTTTGCCTATTGATTTGGTTATCTGCTTTAAAAATTATATTATTTTGAAAGTTGCAAAATACTGGTAGTTTAATGATAAACAGTAAGAATTAATGCTGAAATACAGTTTTTCCCCCATTATGAACTAAGTATATTGGTATATTTTTTCTTTAATAGATAGCAAATAATAAAGATGCATTGAGGAAGACATGGAACCCCAAGTTTACATTAAGAAGTCACTTTGATGGCATTAGAGCCCTCGCTTTCCACCCCACTGAGCCTGTTTTGATAACAGCATCAGAGGATCACACGTTAAAAATGTGGAATTTGCAGAAAACAGCTCCAGCCAAAAAGTGAGAATATTCTACTCTAACTGTATTTGAATAATTTAATTAATATTTTTTCAGCAGAGAACGCCTTACTTTATTATTTGCTATTAAATTCCTCAAATATCTCTTCTAATTTTTTTCCTTTACCATGTCATGTAATTTAGGGTGTTTTTGCCTTCATACTCATAAGCTAATTTAGATTGAAAAACTGACCCTTAGGGAGAAATGGCTTGTGAATGCTGATTATAATCTTTATTTGGTGTTTTAAATAACTTACATTTCGGCAACCCTTGTCTGCACTGGAGGTTTCTGTTGTTGTAAGCAGGCATAGTCATGTTTAAAATCATCAAACCCCAACCCCAGTCCTTCCCCATTGTTTACTAGGTTTGGCCTTATGCTGGAGTGGGTGGGGGCAAGAAACCTCTCTTTGATCTTTTCTTTTGATCTTGACCAAAATGTCTAGACTGAAGGACACTGTTGCTGCTCTCACTTATCTGCTAATACTTGCCTTGGCCCCTTGGTTCCTCTGTAAGCACGGACAGACATGAATTGGTATAAACTCCTTTTATCAGTCACCAAACTAGTCCTGATCCCACTTGGTACTTTGTCTTTCTTCCTTGGATTACGTGGTCCGGAACCCAGCATCTACTAGCAAGGGCCCTTCTACAGTGATAGATACCTCTTTTTATTAAAGAGTAGAAATGAACATCAAATGGAGGAGAGGATGGAAGTTTTACTACTGACAGAGAATATCTCCTGCCCAATTTGAAAACAATCAGTGACACTCCAGCTGTCACACCTAGACGTTCATCAGACAGCTCAACTGGATCTTCTAAAACCAAGTGAATCTTCGTGTAGATCAGGTGTCTTTAATAGAGAGAAGGTATTTCCTGGTTACAAACTGTGCCTTTTGTTCTTCAAGTTCTTTAGTTCACAGTGGGCATCATATTAGATGAGAGAATGTGAGTATCTCATCATATATTCTTGACTATAACTTTGAAATATATTGAAATTTCTTGCTGGTGGTAGCTTAGTAATAACACCTTCACAAGTAAGTAACAATAGCCTTTGTTTACCTTTGAACTTAAAACTTTGGAAGTGAGGAGAGCTATCATATGCCTATTAAAAAAAATCTGTAATGCAATCCAATTTTAAATCCAGTTTCTGTTCTCAGTATGGCCAGTATTAGCCATGTAGAATACTCATACACTCAATGTTCTGAGTAATGATAATCTATTCTGATGTCCAAATCTAATGTGGACAGTTTCTGTAGGTATTAAGGACAGACATGTTAATCTTTATGGAAATGTGAGGAAATTAAAGTACCTTTGATTGAGATTCTGTTCTGTATGGTTCTGTCCTAGGCTGTTTTACCTTGAAGAATCTCATTTAATTTTATAAATATTTGCTGTTATCCCTATTTTTCTGTTTTATATTAAACATAGAGGAATCTAAAGTTTCAAAAGATTAAATAATTTGCATAAAGTTAGGCAATTAGATACAGAACTGGAAATTAAATCCAGAAATTTATCTCTTCAAACCCTTGTGTTTTCTCCCTGAGTGAGGCTCGCTCTCCCTTTAATCAAATAGATTAGGACAGTTCTAAAAGTGCTGTAACAGTTACTAAAGAATTTTGTTTCTTGAAGCCACAGAAATATGTGATTGATGTTAAATAAGCTTTATTGTGTCCTGGGGATAAGAATTGTATATTACCATAGTGTTTATATTTCTAGGGGCATTTTTATGACATACATTCAGTCATACTGTTTACTACTGACTTTTAGAATGATAAAAACATCCTCCTTTCTCTCTTAGGAGCACATCTCTTGATGTGGAGCCTATCTATACATTCAGAGCTCATAAGTAAGTGTGTGCTTTTTCTTTGTGTTAAATCAACATCATTGTAAATCAGCCTGATTAGTATATCTTATTTTCTTTCATGTATGTATTTGTCATATGTGGTGGTTTTTTTTTGGTAGCATTTTTTTTTGTAAATGTAAAAGAAAGTGCAGATAATGTAATGTTAGGACAAGTGTATCACTACCAAATAGGGATCCTTGCTGAAATTAGGTATTATTTGCATGATATTTAGATGATGTATATATCTCTCTCCTAAAATGAAGTTGAGGCAGTTAAGTTTAACTATTAGAAATCCTGATCTTTTTTTCCTTAAAGGTAACCTGGTAAAAATACCTGAGACATTTAAAAAATTGCGGTCACATTTCATGCTTTTCCTGTTTCTGTTTAAGAAATGTACCTGTTTACTCGATTTAGCACCGAGGTTGGCATACATTTTATATATAAAAAGGGTCAGATAGTAAATGCTTTTCAGGCTGCATATTTAATATTGTATATTCTTGCTTTAATTTAGTTTTGTAATATAACATTTTAAAAAGGTAAAAACTGTAAATGCTTTAGGATTGTACAAAAACAGTTCTCTGGTTCGATATGATCCATAGGCCGTAAATCACTAACCACTGGTTTAGCAGAGGAAGAAAAATGAATAGTGCTTTGATAATTTTTTTTTATTTGTTGTACAAAATAGAAAAAGAGAAAGCTTTTTGAAAAACTAAGCATTCTTATTTCTAACTCATTCTACTATCCAGTAGATTTTTTTAGAATGGAAATTGGTTTTTTCTCCCAGAGGCCCGGTGCTTTGCGTGGTGATGAGCAGCAGTGGTGAGCAGTGCTACAGTGGCGGTGCTGACGGGCTGATCCAGAGCTGGAACACCACCAACCCC
Source organism: Madoqua kirkii (assembly GCA_006408675.1). NCBI lineage: Eukaryota > Metazoa > Chordata > Mammalia > Artiodactyla > Bovidae > Madoqua > Madoqua kirkii. Next base: position 6,939 of record SJYC01145723.1, on the reverse strand, counting down.
AACATCGATCCCTATGACTCCTATGGTATGTGACTTCCCCAAAATAGGGAGGAATAACATAGCTTCTTTTTATGCGTTTTATATTGCATATCTATGGATAAAATGAGGTGGTTTTGAAAATAAAATTTATTTTATTAAAAAGGGTTTCTGTATTTGGGAATCAATTTGATATATATATAATGCTAAAAAAAGAGGGAAAATAATGTATTTTTCCTGTGAAAAGAGTTCCAACCCCTAAGTCTTACTGATTGAAGATGTTGGCTTGATTGACAGTTGTTTTGTTCATTTGTAGGCATGTGTACAGTACTTGACACATTATTATTAATCTATAATCTTACTTTGTCACTTCTCTTGACAAGTAATTTTGAAGGAAAATGAATGTTGGCATCATCTTCTTGATCAGTTATTACAGAGTGTAGAGGCTAATGATTTTCAAAGTGTATGACACCAAAATATTTAAAAGACTTTTAAAAATTAAGAAGTACCCTTTAGTTTTGGAAACAGCACCATGAATCAAAAAACTGTATGATCTTTCACTAGATATTATCGTAAATTCTCTTTCAACTATTTTGATTTTCTCTTTAAATTCTCCATAAATTCTAGAATGGTATGAAGTGTCATATTTGTCATAAAAACATAGTTTATTTTTATTACCATTTTAGATTAATTTCATCACTAAACCTAAGTAAAGATAAGAAATTCAGTAACTAAAATATTCTCACAACATTTATTTAGTAATTATTTAACATATATTTTGTGAAAGATAACACCCTCTCTCCTGCTGCAGTTCTTTTCTGGATTTATCTGTTTCATACTTTTTGTCACTTCCTTTATCCCTCTTTCAGAGATTAGTTGACCTCATTCTGTCCCAAGCCAACCCTTTCACTTTCGCTGTTGACCTCCTCTTGTTTCCTTTGAGACTGCACTGTCTTTCTTTTTTGCTGCCTCTCTCTTTTGCACTCATCTGAAGCCTTACCCTTTTTGCTCCCTTTCCATCCCCTGAGCATATAGTAAATTCAAGTTTCTCCCATCCTGGGCAAGAAGAAGCCTTTTGTGACTCCATTTCCCTCTCTGGTTCTTTTTATTTTTTTTTTCTTTAATTTATTTAAATTGGAGGCTAATTACTTTACAATATTGTGGTAGGTTTTGCCATACAGTGATATGAATCAGCCATGGGTGTACATGTGTCCCCCATCCTGAACCCATCTCCCTCCCCATCCCACCCCTCATGGTCATCCCAGTGCACCAGCCCTGAGCACCCTGTGTCATGCGTCAAACCTGGACTGGTGATCTGTTGCACGTATGATAATATACGTTTCAATGCTATTCTCTCAAATCATCCCACCCTCGCCTTCTCCCACAGAGTCCAAAAGTCTGTTCTATATATCTGTGTCTTTTTTGCTGTCTCTCATATAGGGTCATTGTTACCATCTTTCTAGCCTCTCTTCCTTCCCATGTCTCTTTGCTCTAGAAAACACAATTATTAGTTACTGATTCCATGTCTTTCACTGTACATCGTTCCTCTTCATTCTGTCGTGTGGCTATGCCACTTAAATACAAAAAAGTATCAATAACTATCTAACTGGCTGATCCAAGGGATATTTTCAATTCTTATTTTACTTGATGTACTGGCTATCTGAAACTGTGGACCACTGTATCCTTTTTGAAATCTTTTCACTATAGGCTTTTTTGACACAACTCTATGACAGTTTCTATTCTCTATCCATCATAAACTCCTTTTATTTTCTCACCTAAAAATACTGACATTTTTCGAGGCTAGACCCTAACTCATTTTTTGCATTGTACACATATTCTTTGGTAGACTGAATCCACTTTGTGGTTTTATATATCGTTGATTCATCAATCTCTTTTTTAAGCCTGAGGCTACCTATACAGCATTTCAAAATGGCTGTCTTATTGTCCATAAATCCCTACAAGCACTATTTCTTCTTCCATATATTAATTTTTTTTTGGCCATGGCATGCAGCTTGGGGGAATCTTAGTTCCCCAACCAGGGAACGAACCCATGCCCCTGGCAGTGAGAGCACCAAGTCCTAACCACTAGACTTATTAGGGAAGTCCATTTTCAAATATTCTTTGTATATTCTTTATCAGGTGGCAGCACTACCAAACTTATTCAAACTAGAAACCCAAGAATTATCCTTGATTCTTTATACTATTTTACTATCTAGCACTTATTAATTACTATACCTTTTTGTTAATACCCCCTAAGTATTTCTTGAATTTACTCCTTTTCTGCCCCTTTTATCACTGTTGCTTTGATTTTCATCTTCACTCTCCCAGTCTTCTGAAGCAGTCCACTTGCCTTCGTCTTGTCTTTCCAGTCCTTCTACACTGTGATCAGAGTTAACCATATTAAATACTTGCTTCACACTGCTGCTTCTGGGAAACCTTTCAGTGTTTCTCTGTTGCTTTTAGGGTAATTTCCCAAGTATGTCATAGGCATCCCACCATAAACTGACCACTTGCATCTCATCCACTTCTTGCCTCAAATTTCACAGTCCAGTAATACTGAATTTCTTATAAATGTCCTGACATAGCATTCTATTTTTCCTTCTGTGAGTTTGTAGGAGCTGCCTCCTTTGCCAGGAATGCCTTCCCTCTGCCCTTTGACAGGCCAATATCTATACACTGTAGCTGTCATTCTTTCCAAGACGCATCCAGTCACTCTTTCATAACTGATACCTGCCACTGTTATTGTACTTAAACCACATTACTTTTTGAAGACAGGGCTGGTATTGTGTCTGATCATCTGCATGACCCCTGCATCTAGCATAGTGCCAAGTACACAGTGTATCTTCAATAAATATTTTATGGTGTAACTAAAGAGGATATAGAACGAATAACACCAGTGACATTTTAAACTTAACATCTGTGAACTATCTTGAAAGTACAACTTCTAGAGTCATTGTGAGGGTTAATAAGTAAAATTTCCAATTTGGCTTTTATCATGAAACACTCCTTCCTGGCTCCTCCCCCTCTCCCTCACCACATGCATATCATCCATATGTCTTGTTTGAGAATTTGGGGATTTCTGTAGGTCTCAGTTTATGTCCATTAAGAATGTCAGAGGCCTGTTGCTCCCAAGAGCTATGATGGTAGTCATACCATCATAGCACAAGTGACCTGAAGGGTGTGTGCCAGGTGCTGAAGAACGTCACTTCCTCAGGGAATGTGAGTTGTGGTTTCTCTGCAAGTAGATTAAATCCTAATGGTCTGTGTTAACATGCTTTTAAAAAAAAGACAAATGAGAAGAAAAAAAGGGAGGAAGAAAGAAATGGCTGATTTTTTTAAGGAGAAAAATATGTACTTTAAAATTTCAATTTAGACATTTTAAACCTTGTTTGCTTGTTTTCAGGCCTGTTCTTGGTACATTTCAAAAGAATAATAGAAACTAGGAAGTATATTTTATACTTTCTGTTGGTATCTTCTACTTTCCATTGGACTCTCTCAGTACCTTTACGATTTGTGCTTTTCCCCTGCATTCTTGCTGTTGTCATAGATCCTTCTGTCTTAAGAGGCCCTCTCTTGGGCCACACGGATGCAGTCTGGGGCTTGGCCTACAGCGCAGCACACCAGCGTTTGTTGTCCTGTTCAGCAGATGGCACTCTCCGGTTGTGGAATACAACTGAGGTTGCTCCAGCCCTGAGTGTGTTTAATGATAATCAAGGTACATACCTTTTTCTCCTTTTCCTTAGAGTCTTTTGTAAAGTGTCTTATTCTAAAAGAAACAAATAGATGATTCTACAGACTCTTACTTTTCTAAATTTAATTTGAAGGGTTTTTTTTAAGCAGTGAAAATATATTTGTATGTATAATTTTAAAAAGCATATTATTTGGTGAAGTAGCAGGCATTTGTTTTGAATTTTTAAAAATTGAAATAATTTATATACAGTCAAAAACAGGTATTAAAGGATACATTTTCAGTTTGACAAATGCATGAAACTTTTGCTTCTATCAAGATAGAGAACGTTTCCTTCAGTGCCCAAAAGTGGCTCTGTGTTATTCACAGTCATCTCCTCCCCTCATTCCCAACCAGAGGTACCCACTGTTCTGGTTTTTTTGGTTATAAATTAGTTTCTATTCTAAAACTTCATATAAATGAAGTTGTGCAATGTATACTCTTTTTATATATGACATTTTACTCTTACTGTAGTGTTCTTGTTGCTTATCCATGTGGTAATAAATGTTAATAATTTAATCTTATTGTTTGTAGTGTTTCTTTCAACTACTGTGTTTATAATTTACCTCTTGATGAACATTTGGCTTGTTTCTAGACTTTTCCTATTATGAACAAAACTCCTATGAACATTTGTATTTTTTTTAATCACAGGCAGATAAAGACCTGTAAATAGAATTTTGGGGCTTTAAACTAGATTTATGTATTTAACTATTTAACATGTGACATCACCAAACTTTCTTTGAAAGCGATTGTGCCATGTTGTACCACTGATTGCAATGTGTGAGAATTCCAGGCGCCCTACATCCTTAACTACAAACATTTGTTGTTGATAGTGTAATTAATTTTAGCCATTTTGATGGGTATGTGCAATAGTATTTCATTGCCTTTTTAAGTTGTATTTCTTTGGTGGCTAATTTGAGCACTTTTTTGTATGTTCATTGTCCATTAATATATCTCCTGGAAGATACACATTTTTGAACTGTTAGTTTACTTAGATTTTGAACCAGATTTTAAAAATCAGATTATGATCACATATACATAGAATTTCATTTTTAATATTTATAAATAAGTTTCCGGTTTTAACCAAGTTTTACCCTATTCTAAATGATAAATGAAATTGTCTTCTTTATTCATGAGCTGCCATAACTTGTGCCTAGGTTTTGATGAATTGCCTGCATTTGATATTTGTATAACTCTACCAATAAATAGCAACTTGAAATTATACTTCTTGAATTCCGTATTTTTAATGAATTAGAATTCCTAGTAACTCACTAAAGTTAGATGGGCTTTAAAATGAATTCCTGTGATGCCACTCTAAACCTCAGGTTGATTTGAGATGAAAGTAAACTTGTAGTCCATATGTTTTCCATTTATTCCTAAATAAAGGCTTGAATTCAATAAATACAGTAGCTGAGTGACTGGTGGAAGATGTGGTAAACAAGTAAGGACGGTAAAACAAATTAGGACTAAAAGAGCTGATTCTTACTCTAACATTGAGCTTTGTTTTCTTCTTATACTGCTGCTTGTTTTGCTGTATTTGAAACATATTGTAAAGTATACCCTAACTGACATTCTCTTCTAATATATTTTGACGTATAGAATTGGGAGTCCCTGCCTCTGTGGATCTGGTAAGCAGTGACCCAAGCCATATGGTTGCATCATTCAGCAAAGGATACACAAGCATCTTTAACATGGAAACACAACAACGCATCTCACTTTAGAATCCAATCTAGATTCAAGTATGTATACCAATTTTAAGTAGTATGTGTTTGGATCAATTTTTTAGTGTTATCAAAATTAGAATTACTAGAGTCAACAGTGAAAAATATTTGTCATTATAAAGTGTTCTGCCTTAAGATCATATAACATAGTTATATGTGAAGGGTATAATGATTTACAGTTGATTTTAAGTCTTTAGGTTAAGTTTATTCACATTTATAACTTTACTTGTTGAAGTAGCATTTGATCTATTCTAAAGAGAAGTCAAGTTTAATTTTATACCAAATGTTTAGTTTTCAATTCTATTTAAAGAAACTAACATTTATTCTAAATACAGACATATCTTGGAGTTACTACAGGTTCAGTTTCAGACCTGTGAAGTAAAGCACATACATATCACAATGGAGTTAGTCACATGAAACTTTTGTTTTTCCAATGCATATTAAAGTTATGTTTACACTGTACTAGAGACTAAGTGTGCACATACATTAATTTAAAAATATTTTATTGCTAAAAAATGCTAACTATCATCTGAGCCTTCAGTGAGTCACAGTCTTTTTGCCTGGGGGAGGGTCTCGCCACGATGCTCATGGCTGACTGATCAGAGTGGTGGTTGCCGAAGGCTGGGGTGACTGTGGCAGTTTCTTAAATAAGACAGCAGTGAAGTTTGCTGCATCAGTTGACTCTTCCTTTCATGAACAGCTTCTCTATAGCATGCATGGATGTTTGATAGCATTTACTCATAGTAGAACTCCTTTCAAAATGGGAGTAAGTCTTTTCAAACCCTGCCACTGCTTGATCAACAAGATTTATATAATTGTGTAACCTTTGTTGTCATTCAACAATCTTCACAGCATCCTCCCAAGAATATATTGCTTCCAAAGAAACCACTTTCTTTGATCATCCATAAGAAGCATTTCCTCATCCATCATGGGTTTTCTCATGAGATTGCTGCAATTCAGTCACATCATTAGGCTTCATTTCTAATTCTAGTTTTCTTGCTATTGCCACCAACGCAAAACTTCATTCACTGAAGTCTTGACCCTTCATAGTCATCCATGAGGGTTGGAATTAACATTTTTCAGACTCCTGTTTGTGTTGACATTTTGACTGCTTCTCATGAATCACAAATACATTTAGTGGCATCTAGAATGGTAAATCCTTTCCAGAAGGTTTTCAATTGACTTTGCTTGGATGCATCAGAGAAATCACTATCTATGGCAACTGTAGCCTCAAGAAATGTATTCCTTAAATAATAATACTTGAATGTCAAAATCACTCCTTGGTCCATGGGCTGTAGAATGAAGGTTTTGTTAGGAGGCATGAAAAAGCATGAATCTTGTATGTCTCTGTCAGAGCCCTTGGGTGACATTGGCCATGAACAATAATATTTTGAAAGGAATCTTCTTTTCTGAGCAGTAGTTCTCAGGAATAGGCTTAAAATATTCAGTAAACCGTGTTGTAAGCATATATGCTGTCATCCAGGCTTTGTTATTCACTTTATAAAGCAAACGCAG
>SJYC01145721.1:0-11796 GCA_006408675.1 Madoqua kirkii | reverse complement strand
CAGTGTTTCATTGGAATACATAGCATGTTTTAATGGGCAGTGGTCAATATTGTTTCTGGGGAAAACCATGTCTTGAAGGCCCGGGGTTCTCCGAGCTCAGCTTACCAATGACCCACACATATGGTTAGCTCTTGGGATTTACATGACCCAACTGTCTGGACATGGTATATAGACCTTATCCCTGCAGCTGTCTCCCCTCATCCTCATGCACTTTCTTATTTGCCCAATATGGCAGAGACCAATCTCGAAATCAGAAATGTTACTAATTCCCAAATTTTCAGCAAATTGTACTTTTAATAGGCTTTCAGATGTAATTTCTACATTCCTATGCCCACATATTCCATTATCATAGCAATGGCACTTCTGATACGTACATCTACTCCCTGAAGAAGTATTAACAAGATAGTGTGGATATTAATTGACAGTTTTTCTTTAAAATTTCTGCTTATCTGCCTCGAGAATTCTGCTGTATACAGGCAGGTTTTCTTTAAGGACCTTTGTTAAAATTTCCTGGTTGATACACAGATACGCTTTATTTTGACACGGCTACCTTGTCATTTTTTATGTTCTTAACAATGGGCTCAAGGGACTGCTCTGTATATTTAAACGAATTGACCTGGACATGAGCTACCAGGTAAATGTTTATATTCCTGTGCGGGTATAGAATTCCATGTTGTGTTTGGTGAATTCCTTTTTGGCTTCTTCACAAAGTAAATAAATGATGTGACTGACCTAACATTTGTAGAAGGATACTGGAAAATTTCAGTAAGGTGCTCTTAATTGGCATATTTGTGATGGATGATTACAAGCTATTGTTCTACCAATTATTGCTTTAATTACCTTCCAGGGTGTTCAGTGCCTGCTTTACTTCTGTCAACTGGAATTCTCAAAACTAAGACACTCTCTTCACCTGCATTTTAGATCTCATGGTTGAAATTTTTCTGTTAGTAAGTGGAAAATAACCATGAGATATGTAGACTGTAGTGCAAATGATGGAACTGTTGAAAGTTCCGTAGAAAGCCAATGCTGTGCTCTTGGAGATTGTACCCAGAAACAGGGATTTCTTCTCCACTAGCACTGTTACAATCTCAGCCTAGAAATGAGCCAAAGCTGTCTTCCAACCAGATAGAAGCATATGTATGTGTGTGTGTCTGTCTGACTTTTCCCTCAGCCTATCAAAACTTCAATGAAAATTGACAAAGTGAACAAATCCCAGATTTGAACAGTGATTGAAGTGTTTTCATAGTGCTTTATTTGTAAATATTTTGAATGAAGTGTATTGGAAGAGTATGAAAATCAGCAGATGAGGTGGGTCCCTGCCTTATTTTCATATGCTGTGGGTACATCCCTGGGAGCTTGCAGCACCCTTCTCGAAACTCAGCTGTCATATGGAGCTCATTTGCTACTCAAACCATAGACAGATATTTAACATAAGTAATATAATGACCTTCAGTATTTTTCTATTGAACACGTTTAGCAATTTTTGCCATTAAACAGATTAATTAGTTATGCAAAGTATTTAGCTTTTATAATCATTTTAGTTATGACTAAAAGTGGGGAAATTGAGCTGTATCACTGATAATGAACTTCGGGAGAAATTTTTTGTTTATCTGAGTTTCATTCCTTCAGTGTTCTTGCTATAAGTTTCTTTTGGAGATGATGAAGATTTATTTGAAAATGTCTAAAATGTATGTATATTTTATAAATATATATTAAATATATAGTATTGATATATATAATATATATAGACTATATATATTATATATATATAAAAAAACCATAGGTGCATTTTACTGTTTTGTATTTTCATTTTTGGAGGTAGTGTCCACAGCAGGTAATGACGAGTATGATGAGTGTTGTGCTGTTTGCTTTTGCAGTATAATATATAGTTCTAAATGTTTAAATTACTGTATATACGATATTCATTATAGGCTAGCATGCTTGTTTTAAAGACTGTCATTCTAGTTTATTAAAATCTGAATGTAAGAAAACCTGGCTATTCAAATGTGAATTGAAAAATGTTCCATTCTTAGTACTGATCTATTTCCATTGAGCATTCAGGATTTTTGACAAAACTGATATCATCAAGAAGGCAATAGCTAGAGAAAAGAGAGGTGCCTTTTAAAAAAAAAATACAAATTCAGCCTTACAGTGAGGATGAGAATTGAGTTGTTTTGTGGGGAAGAGGTGTGAGTGAGTGAGTGAGTGAGTGAGTGAGTGTGTGTGTGTGTGTGTGTGTGTGTTGTGTTGTTTGAGTGTTTGCCCATCTGTGAAGGTCCTGATCTGTGACCATCAGTATCTTTTTAATGTGTCTGTAAAACTTTTAGGACTTCAGGGGACATTTCATGCGCTGTCTTTGTGCTCTTCTGAGCACCATAAGTACTTTCCAAGAATTCCGAGTGTGAATTCCTAGAAATTTCAGTAGAGAAGAAAATATTATTTCATTATAAATCAAGTTCAGGTAAAAGGAGAAATTACTGATTCATCAAAATTACAAGATCTCATTAATGTTAGCTAAGTAAATGTAATTTTTAAAGCCTCATTTTTTTTTAGTACTTCCTGTATTTCACCTTTACACAAGAGCATGTCATGCAATTCTTATATGATGAAGATTTAACTAGTAAAAATTGTTTTTAAATTAAACACCTGAACTAGTTAAAATTCCACGTAAGAATAGTATTTAAATGGCATCTTTCATATCTACCTCTTTGTCATTGCTGCCATTTTTGACTCAAGCAAATCTTTATGACATCAAAAATAATGGTTGGATGCAATTTTAAAAATCTGTGTTGGTGCTTTTCTCAGGCTATGTCATTTAAGTTATATTGAACAAAGATGTCACAAATTAGATTGAAAGGCTTCGAATTAATTTTGATTTTCTTTTGAAAGAACTGCTTAAAATTTGTCATCCATGTTGATAGTGAGCTGGAGATAATCTCTGGTTAGTATATGTCTGTGATGTTTTCAACCAAGAGCCGAGTTGTTACTGATTTACATGGGAAAGGAGCTCTGATTTCCTTCAGCTTACTTTATTCTTTGAAAGCTGTTTCAAGGCTATTCAGTACATAATCATTCATTTTATTTGCTCAGAAGTTGTCTCTGTTACTATGTTACTTGTTTCATTATTTATATAATTGCGGTATTTTGTTTTAACACTGGGATTCAGGTTGTACAAAAGTAGTAGCTGACAGAAATTGTATGTTTATTTTTCTGAAATGTATCAATTCTTAAATTCATTTTAGGAAGGTCCAGAAAACTAACATATCTGCGTTTAAAAACAAAGGTTAGGTCCTTTGTAGATGATTTGAATCATTTGACTTTTGCTCCTGAAAGTTTTTTAATTGGCTATATATCCATCATCCAGCTGGATCTCAGTGTCATTCCTAGGGACACCAGGTTCACAAAGTCACAAACAGACTGCATCTTTTTTTTAAAAAATCCAAAAGAAAGCAAATATAAGCCAAACAGAGATCTCTAGATCCCGTTTACTTATTCTAGCAGTATTCCTGAAGTGGTGCTTAAGCGTCAGAATTTTCTGGATCTTTGCTAGTCAAGGTTTAGATTTGATTTAACTGGGACCACATGCCTGTCATCCCTCTGATGCAAATTAGTTCATTTTATTTCAGATCACCTCTAATGTCTGCCTGGGTTTTTAGCAGGCCGTGAACCAGTGAGTGCCTTGTTAATGTAGAATGATTTTTCCCTGGTTGTGTGTTAGCTCCTCTCTGAAAATTTCTCAGAGGATGGTTTTTAGTTGGCTTGTAGAGAGCTAGCTGCTAGATGTGGTATTATCATCAATCGGAAAGCCTTCAGTCTACCGCATTCCAGCTTCCCTACTTTCTTCTCATTGTTTGGCTGAAATTTACCTCTTGTGAGAAACAAATGTAACCCCCTTCTCATAACTTTTTTCCAATCCAGATTAAAAGATATCCTTTATACCTATCCCAACTATATAATCTAATAGCTGTTTTTTGTTTTTAGGAAGAACCACTTCTTTGTAATCCTGTAATCCACTGCTTGTTTTATGCTTCTCAAGTTCACTTTACTAGAGCTGACCTCAGGGCATCAGTTCAGATTCCTAAACAGCTCCTTTTCTCCACACCCCTTCACCCCTCTAACTGGTGAGCCCTGAGCCAGATGGTTTGATCTTCAGGTATTTTAAAATTTAAGTATAATATCAATTAATGTAAATTAATCCAAATGCTAATTTTGTGGTGCAAGAAGTTTCTCATGTAAATTCAGGATATGAATAAGCTAATTAAGATATCCTTTTTTGGTGGCTCTAAGTGTATTATTTGTTTTTAAATAAAGTATACAAATATAGATAAGGTGTCTCATGAATTGAAATATTTGTCAGAATGGAATCTAGTGGATTTGCAGTTAAAATACTTTAATACAACTTGATTTTGTTTGGCGGGGAGGTAGTAAAAGGGTACAGCGAAATAAAAGTGTATTAGGTAAAGTAGATGTGAATCCACAGGATAAACTAATCTTAATTATTGATTGTGATGAAGGTGGAGAAATTTATTGTTATAGAAACTTTGGACCTTTGGAAAGCCAGTAAAATTAAAATACCCCACACAATTGGATCATGATATTTTTAGGGATACACATACATATTTTTCCTAAAGTATTCAGTTTCATAATTTAAAAAACCTTATACACACATACACATATAAATCTAATGTGCTTTTACTTATTTTTTTGTTTGGCTACTTAACAAACAAGCATAAGCCTTCTGCCCCTTGCTCCTTCAAATCAACAGTATTTTTCAAGGGCTTCCTCTGCCCAGAGCTGACAATCTCTTTGTTCCAATCTGGAGTCACAATACTATACAGAATCTGAAAAAGTACCTCTTCTGGTGTCCTTGAAACTGTCCACTCTTCTGTGATGTTTCGTATGCTGCTGTAGTGTTCTGTGCTTTGGTATGTACACATGCTTCAGTATTATCAGAAATGTCTCTTTTGTCCCTTGTAATGAGAACTGAGCCATGATTTGCTGGAGTTATTGTAGAGTAATCTAGCTCAGAAGGTCAAGATGGCGCCAGAATTGTTTCATGGGTTGATGGGACCCACTGGGGTCAGCCTAGGTTCACAGTGGTATTTTAACCTCCATTGGGTTTCCCAAGGGCACCACTAGATTTTAAGGGATCCTAGGTTGTCCTGGCACCAGAGTATTTCCCCAGGAATACCTGGAAATCCGGTAGAACCTTTACCTCAAACACTATAACCACAATGCATCACTTCACTTGTTACTTCTCAGTTACAACATTGCTTATGATGATGGGGACACTTGAGTTCTATGGAGAAGCACTGGCATGCAACTCTTAAAATTAGATTCCATATTTTCTGAAACACAAACTTCAGTTTATTTTGTATACTTTTCAAAACAAAACATAATCCAAAACCTGCCTAACAGAAAATTACTTTAAGTTTCACTAAGATCTTACAGAACCCTAAGCCTTTTCTTGTTCCTTGATACTATATTAAAGGTAATGGTGGTTTGCTCAGACTTGGAGGAATAAAATCTGCAGTATCTTCCCCATCAGAAGGGTGTATTTCATAGAAAATTCTCTTGTCCCTGATTTTTTAGCTAGTTACCTTACAGGAAGACTGGTCTAGATGCTTACTTGATGTTGACTTTTCCTTGTGCCTCTTTAAAGAGATAATTAACCCAGTGGGCTAGCCTGGTGGCTCAGACAGTGAAGAATCTGCCTGCAATGCCAGCGATCTAGGTTTGATCCCCAGGGAGGGAAGATGCCCTGGAGAAGGAAATGGCTACCCACTCCAGTATTCTTGCCTGTAGAATTCCATGGACAGAGGAATCTGGTGGGCTATAGTCCATGGGGTCCCAAAGAATCAGACATGACTGAGCAGCTCACACACACAAACACAGTCAGCAAAACATCTGTTAAATAGCACTTAGAGTACTAGAGTTAGTATTGTTAATTCATGTGCCAAAGTTTTTCATGCCCTCATAAGATCCAGGGTGTGTATCAGGTTCCCAATCTGTAATCTCATACCAAAGATATTTTTTAATTACCTCATATATTAGCATCAAATTAAAGGTAATGGTAGGGAAGCACATCATTCACAAATGAGAATTCCCAAACTGAAGAACTTTGATTTAAAAAAAAACATTTATGGAAAGCAAAATTCAATGTTAGGCGTAAGCATGTGTTAAGAAAATAAGCAGCTTGTGGTTTATATAACGTGTTAGAAACGTTAATGTATACTGACGTTCATCTACTCTTTTATAGAAGGGAATCAAGGCAGTTGTTCAGTTGCTAAGTCGTGTCCGACTCTGTGACCTCATGGACTGCAGCATGCCAGATTTCCCTGTCCTTCGCCATCTCCTGGAATTTGTTCAGGCTCATGTCTGTTGAGTCGGTTATGCCATCCAACCATTTCATTCTCTGTCACCCTTTTCTCTTTTTGCCCTCAGTTGTTCCAAGCATTGGAACCTCATTGGGTCTTTTCCAGTGAGTCAGTTCTTCGTATCAGGTGGCCAGAGTATTGGAGCTTAGCATCAGTCCCTCCAATGAATATTCAGGAATCAAGGCACTAAATTTTCATAAATAAACAAGGTTAACTTATATTAGAGCAAAAGAAATTCATAAGAAAGTTTGTTCTGGGTGTTGGATAACTTAGGTGAGGGCGTAGGGGAACATGAAGCTCTGATCTGAACCCATCACCTCTTGTTTTCCTTTCTCTTTAAATGGCCTGGAAAGATGACCTCTAAGGTCCTTTTGGTCTCTCAGAGTGAATGGTTCCAGTTCTGGTTTGTTTATCATTGATTCCTGTTATATAAATTAACAATTTTTAGGAAATACATCAAAATATCCTGGAGTACCCTGGTTAAACGAACTGTCAGATGACATAACGTTTTATTATATTGTAGGAAGCTATATTAAGAGAGGTCCAGATACACTGTGTCATCTGCATAAGTCAGAAGGAAGACCAGACACGTAAGAAATGTCCTAATTTGACCAAGTAGTACTCTTGTGAAAAGAGAATCATTTTAATAGGATGAGTTATATTTTGAATGATTCTGACTGTGCTTTTAGAATCACTTTTTAGAATATTTTTATCTTTTTCTACAGACTTTGAGCTCACATGTTTCAGAATACCCTATTGATGGAGTTATTTCACTTAGTGTATATTTTAGAAAAAGAACAGGGTTGTCTCGTATGTCTTTCTGACAGTCATTTATGGATAACACTCCTGACCCCTACTCCCCACCAATACCCAAGTGCCATGTAGAAATTCTTCCATATGTTGTAAATATCTCAGCATTTTGCTGATTGGAAAAGCAGTATTTTTATACATAGCTTGCAGGTAAGCCATGGAGCCTTTTACATTTGATGCGTGTTAAAATGCATGGAGCATTAAGATAGAGCATGTGTAGCACATAAATAATGTTAATCATGTTCCTTGAGAGTGAACAAGGTAAAGATTAGATCCTGCCATTCACAGATTTTGAAAATACTCATGTTTAGCCAAAATCAGTTCGTTTAATTGGACACTGTTTTTCAATGAAATAGTACTGTTCAGTTTCCTTGTGTGTCTCAGAATCAGAAGAAATGAGGCTTTCTCTCAGCTCTAGAACATTCAGACTTCCTTTTATTCCTTTGATCAGCCTTTTAAACAAGCAGGACAATAAATTACTTAGTTCTCTTGTTTATGTATTGATTGCAATTTAAGGAAATAAAGCTTGCAAGCACACCTTTTTTCTCTTTCGGAACACCATTGCTTTCTGGAGGCAGAAATAATTTTACTTTCGAACTTGAAGATTATAGATCCAGGCAGTTTTATACCCTCAGTGTATGCAAGTTACATATAGCTTGCCTCTACAGATAATCAGTGTTATACTTTTGTGTGAATTTTAGAAATTGTTTTCAGGGTACAAAGGTTGGCAAGGAAGATACAGTAAGTCTGATTTACATATATTATCTTTCAAAATCTTGTGGAATTTTTTTGAGGCATGGAGAACAGGCAGTGATGAGTTTTATTCTGAATGCCTTGATTCTAAACTCATTCTCAACTCAGATTTTACCTATTAGTTATTGCTCATTTGTCACCTAAAAAATAAGAGGTAATGACTCATTGTTTGCTGCTGTCTCTGTAAGCTTCTTGAGGCAGGGACCATGTTTGTTTATATTCCCTTTAACACCTCTCCTGGTACCTCACCATATAGAAAGTACCCAATAAATATTTATTGGTTGAGTGACTGGAGAACACTTCTTAAAACTCTAAGTCTATCCAGAACGTCAAAGACAAAGGTGGGGTGGGGGGAAGTGTCCCTGCCAGTCCCTAGGTGATCTCAGGTGTATTTAGGTATGTGGAGCTGATGCTTAGATTAGGTCTGCACCTTCCTTGGGAGAAATTTGGACCTCACCTGGAAGGTGACAACAGAATGCCCAAGGCAGCTCCCTCTTCTGCTTCCATTTCCAATTTTGCCTTCTTTGAACCTGAGCAAACCATGTAGGGAAGTAGGTGGTCTCTATAAGCCCTGTTGTATCCCTTTTGTCCCCCTAACCTCATGAACACTAACCCACTGGCCTCTGATCCTTGATAGGGGACTTTCCAACCTGGAAGCTGACCCTGCCTTGACCAGCTTGGGCCCAGACTGTATGCACTGCTCTTCCCCTGTGACCCTCAGATAGTCCTGCTCTCCCTGTCTTTTTTTCTCTCCTAAGAGTAGGAAGCTTCCTCTAGTAGAACGTTCTCAGGAAAGGCATTCCTCTGGGGAGTGTAGAACAAAATCCCTCAGGATGCTTTTAGGGCTGTTTTTGTCTTCAGGATTTGATGCAGTTATCTAAATGTTTATTCTAACTTCTAGGAAATTGTGTTGTCTTGATTTGTAGCTGCCACTCCATCAGGGCCCAGGAGGCTTGAGGTGTTGAGCTGAACAGCTTAATTGCTGTAGGAATAGAAGTCAACTAATTAGACATAGGGTAGGGTATTTGTATTTAATAATCAAATGACTTTCAAATCATTAATAGAAGTATTGAAGAGGAGTAAATTATGTGACTGTGAATTTATTTGACTAAATAAGCCTCATATGATATTAAACCTGTGTATTAGGTGAGAACTGTTATGTCCTTTTTAATTATTAAAATGTGATTCCTTTACGGTCAGTATGGCACAGAAGAAAGAACAGGATTTTGGCCTGGACACAGGACAATTGCCCGTGAAGCTTTAGATAAACTAATCTGAGTTGGTTTGTCATCTATGAAATGGGTATCATAGATCTGCCTACTTAGATAACACCTGATAAAATGTCAGACAGTAATAAGCATTCAAGAAATAACTTATTCACTGCTTGATTCCAGTCTTCTTACCATGTGATTCAGGCTTCCCTGGGGGCTCAGTTTAAAGCTTCTGACTATAATGTGAGAGACCTGGGTTCAATCTCTGGGTCAGGAAGATCCCCTGGAGAAGGAAATGGCAACCCACTCCAGTACTCTTGCCTGGAAAATTCCATGGGCAGAAGAGCCTGGTAGGCTACCATGTAATTTCACAGTCCTGATAGCTTCTGAAATACCAGGTTTTTAGGAGAAATAAGGTTAAAAGGAACATCAAGAGGAGCCCTAAAGAAGTTATACATAAAATATTCCTTTCCTCAATAATTGAGTGCCTGCTTTGTGCTAGACAGTTCTAGGTGCTGACATTGAGCAGTGAACAGACAAAACCCTTTACCTGATGGAGTGGACATTACTGTTGCGGGAAACAATATAAGTAAAATACATAGAATATTAGTGATAACTACTGAGGAAAAACAGAGGAAGGGTAATGATTTGATATTTTTTGGATTAAAAGAGTGATACAGATTAATAGTACTATGCTTGTGCTAAGTTGCTTCAGTCGTGTCTATTGTGTGACCCTGTGAACAGTAGCCCGCCAGGTTCCTCTGTCCATGAGATTCTCCAGGCAATAGTACTATAAAATATTACCATTAAAAGAACATCACACATGAGCAATAGATGAACTAATAAAGATGCATAATGACTAAATGAATTATATTCCACCATATCATTTCACTCTCTCCTCCCTTGTAGCAGCCTGATATATGTCTTTATTCACACAGATATGTGTACCCAAATATTACAGGGTTTTGTCTTTTTCTGCAGTTTTCTAAAATGTGATGTGTATTGTGAGCCCCTTACAAGTCTGGACATATATACATCTCTTTTAAATTCTTAATATACATACACAGTTTTATATAAATGAGGTTTTTTAGTGTGTCAGTTTGCTTTAAATGGGATTGTGTATATCCTCAGCATCTTTTCTCATATAGTAATGGATGATGAAAATCCCTCCAGGTCTGTCTTACAGCTGTTACTCTTTTTAATGCTGGGTAATACTGTATGATGATGAAGACATTATTAAACCTCTTCCACACTGATGGGCATTTACTTTGTGAGCAGATTTTAGCTGTTACAGTCATTGTGCCTGCATGCATATTCATGACCGTGATATTTCACTTCTTTGGAATAGATTCCCTGGAATAGAATTGCTGGGCCATGGGAATATGTACATTTAAAATTTTTAAATAGATATTGACAGGTTGTTTCCCAAAATGCCTGGACAATTTATATTTCCATAAGTAAATGTATGAAAATACTCTTACCAATTTTTTTAAAAAGGAAAGGAAAAATAAAAGCCTGGTGGTGGGTATAGTGATTTCTCAGTGTTATTTTATTTGCATTTTCAATACTACTGTAAATCTGGACAATTTTCCGTATGTTCTTCGGTCATTTGGGTTTCACTCATAATTAAATGACCTATTATATTGCTGCATAACAAATTACCACAAATCTAGCAGCTTAAAACAGCACCCACTGATTATCTTATATTTCTGTGGGTTTGAACTTCTTTCAAAGCAGGCTTTGATTGGGCTCTCTATTTAGTTCTCAATAAGGCTGAAATAAAGGTTTGTGCCAGTCTGGGCTTTTAACTAAAGGCTCTGGGGGAGAATACATTTCCAAGCTCATTGATGTTGGTGGAATTCCATTCTTTGGAGTTGTAGTATGGTGTAGGATGGAGGTCAAGTGTTATCAGCTCCTAGAAGCTTCCCTCCAGCCCTCATAGTCCCCTCCATCTTCAAAGCTTGCAAGCATTCATCAAATCCTCCTGCTTTGACTGTTTTCTGCTACCAGTCATAGAAGACAACTCTTTTAAAGGACTCATGTGACTAAGTTAGGTCCACCCAGAAAATGTATATTTAAAAAATATATAAAATATATATTTAAAATCTATGTTAAAATGACCTTTCTGTATGTTAAGGTCAACTTGTTAGTATCCTTAGTTATATCTGCAAAGTCTCTTTGCCCTGTAAATGTAGCATTATCATAGGAGTAACACCAGGGGCAGAGATCATGGGGACCAGCTGAGAATTCTGCCTACCATAAGTATGTATACATATATTTTATTTATAACTTTATATTCATTTTAATTTTTATTCATATTTTTGCTTATGGTTCTGTTGTGTTTAGGTTTTCATATATTAAACTTTCCTATTCTTTGTTACAAACATTTTTTTCCTAACTCTTATTAGCTGTCTGTTAACCACATTAAAAAGTACTTTTTCCATAGAAAATTTAGCCATTTGGATTTCACTCTCAAGGTGAATTGTGTATTTGTATTTTTAAATTCACATTTAAAATATTAACTCATTTTTTTTTCATTTAGCATTTTGCCCATATTTTCATTGTCTTTTTTAGAAAAAATGTAAGTGTTCTTTATTATATATAATCTCTTATGTGCAAATTTTCTCCAGATCTGATATTTCTGT
>SJYC01145716.1:0-31891 GCA_006408675.1 Madoqua kirkii | reverse complement strand
AGTAAAATATCCAGTAAGGATAAGGAAAAAAAAAAAACAAGAAAACAAAACTGATGATCCTTTACAGATAGAAGAGATTGTACGTCATTTTATTCTCAAAATTCACATGTGCTGTAAGCAAAGATTGCTGAATGATGAATCAAATAATTACGTTGTGCAAGTGAAAAATCTAATTTCATAATAAATTCAGTAAATTAAGACTTTCATAACTTTATCCCTCAGCTGAGTTAAGGGAAAGAAGGAACATCCAATGAAAAATTTGAGAAAGTGTTGCAGGCAGAGTATTTTGGCCTTAGTTATTATCACTGGTGTATTTATGTGTGTGCGCATTTTCCGCAAAGTAGCTACTAATCCTGTGTTTTACCAGTGTGCTTTGAATATATCCTCTGTAGTAAGATGAAATGAAGTTCAGTGCATTCATTAAAGTCAATAAAATTATACTCATGTTCAGTGAAAGACTATTCATCATGTAATTTCTGAAACACATTTCTTCTGAAAATTTATATTGAATACACATTTAGCTGCTTTCTGTAACATAACAAACGGGAGCATAAACCCTCAGATCGAAGAAATCAGTGGCACCCTACTCCAGTACTCTTGCCAGAAAAATCCCATGGTTGGAGGAGCCTGGTAGGCTGCAGTTCATGCTGTCAGACATGACTGAGAGAATTCCCTTTCACTTTCCATTTTCATACATTGGAGAAGGAAATGGCAACCCACTCCACTCCAGTGTTTTGCCTGGAGAATCCCAGAAAACGCGGAGCCTTGTAGGCTGTCATCGATGGGGTTGCAAAGAGTGGAACATGGCTGAAGTGACTTAGCAGCAAACCCTCAGATGCTTTCTTTTCATTTACTAGAGTTTACTTTTCCAAGTTGATAAACTGAATGTGTACATTTTAAAAAAAAATGAAAAGTTCACCGATGTGGTTTGTGGTGCTTCACTTGTGGATGTACTGAATCCTCTTGTGCTGAATGTATTTGAAATGGGAGATTAGTTTTGGTATGATCAAGAAAACCTTGAGAAGCTGACTTTATTATAATCAAAACTTCCTAGTTATTTAGTCATTTTACTTATTTTTTTCAACTCTTTGCCAAAAATATCAGAATCTGCACACATGACAATGTGAAAACATATCTGTGGACTTGAGTTTACTTTTCCAAGTTGATAAACTGAATGTGTACATTTTAAAAAAAAATGAAAAGTTCACCGATGTGGTTTGTGGTGCTTCACTTGTGGATGTACTGAATCCTCTTGTGCTGAATGTATTTGAAATGGGAGATTAGTTTTGGTATGATCAAGAAAACCTTGAGAAGCTGACTTTATTATAATCAAAACTTCCTAGTTATTTAGTCATTTTACTTATTTTTTTCAACTCTTTGCCAAAAATATCAGAATCTGCACACATGACAATGTGAAAACATATCTGTGGACTTTTTCAAACACATACAGGTTTGCCCAAAGATTTAATCTATTCTTAAATTGTGTTCATTAGTTTTCAGGTTCTGATTTTTGTATGCTTGTCTTTTTTTTTTTTTAATCTTTCTAAAAATTGTAAACTGGTACCCTAACCCCAGAAGATGATAGCATTGGAAAGCTGGCCCACTCGGATGTCCTTCTGCCACCTAGGAGGAATTGTTGGGAAAGGACCACAGAGGATTGGCCCTATCAGAGGAGCAAAAACTCAGCAGTTTACAAATCAGAGGAGAATATACACTAGAATCAGAACCCTACCATCACACTGATGCTAGACTTCCCATGACTAGAAATGAAACTTTCTGTTGTTGAGAAGCCAGTTTGTAGAATTTTGACATAAGAAATTGAATGAAGTGAAACACTGGTGGCAGCACATTTTATTTTCACTCTCTAGTATCTGCACGGCTTAGTGTTTTGTCTTGTGTTGCTTATGTGCCGTTTTACATGAAAGAAGTATTTTGTTACATGTCATGTAGAAATTGTATAGATAAATTTATCTCAGGCCGAGAAACTTTATTCAAAATTGCATGTCCCACATTAATTGGTGCTAAAAATTGAGTGATCTCTCTTGCTTCCTCTGCAGTCAATTGAAACATTCTGCAAGATGCCCTGGAGAGGAGCACAACGTAATATTTTAATGGAAATTTAACACTTTTGTTCATGCACTGAACTTGAACCAGTCTTTCTGTTTATGTATGGTAATGTGTATGTTTCAATGCTATTTGCTCAGATCATCCCAACTGTGCTGTCTCCACAGTATTTTTTTTTCCATTTCTGTCTCTTTTCCTGCCCTGCATGTTGGATCATCATGACCATCTCTCCAAATTTCATATATATGTATTCCTACACAATAGCTCTATTTCTCTGTCTGACTTTACTTCATTCTGTACAAGAGGTTCTTGTTTCACCTACCTCTCTAGAATTGACTCAAATGCATTCCTCTTCACGGCAGAGTAGTAGTCCACCATGTAAATATACCACCACTTTTTATCCAGTCACCTGCAGTGGATTCCTAGATTGCTACCATGTAAATAGTCTTGTGCTAGAAATCAGCACGGGAGATCCCATCCACGACAAGGTCATTTTGAAGAGTACATTTAAGGAAGGCTTCAGGAATCGAGGGGCTCCATAGACCTGCTCAAGCATCTGCCCCCAAATCAGAATCAGTCTGTCTTACAAATTTGTGCCTTCATCAACTCTGTTGACATACACAGGGTGATCCACAACCACCTTTCTCTGGAGAAAATCAGCTTTGGGCTCTAGTTAATAAGTCTCCTGGATATGAGAGGAATATTTCAAATCAACTCCCCTCTGTTAGCATTCTAGCTTGCTTGGCAGTTTTATCCACACTCTTGCAGCTATGCATATGATTGTTCACATTCTCCCAACTGTGAGAAGCATGAGAAGCCTAAAACATAGAACCTTTCAAAGAGTTAAAAGTTATTAGAATAGTGCTGGTGTACAATTTCATTATTGGACCAGAGCATATTGCTAAGTTCTCATATCTCTTATCCATTGTGCACCTGGGAGTGCATTTGTTAACACAGAGAAATGTAAGGAAAACAAGTGTAGCTTTGAAAATAACCACGTCAAACCTTTGAGCTAATTGGTCCATTTTTTCTTGTAACTCATTGCACCTTTGCTTCGTGAGGAATGCAACTTGTTTCATACTTTCTGAGGCTGACAAAGAATAGAAATATAAAGAAAAAAACCAGCATTTCAATGGAAAATAAGTTTTCTGGTTGAACAGCCTTTACCAAAAGAGGGTCATAAACTGTTCACAGGCCTCTAGGCCTGAAGATAATGTACACAAGACTGTTTAAGGGAAAGGTACACAGGAAAACAAACAATAAATCAAACAAAAAAAAACACAAAAAAGAAAACACAGATGTAATATTTGGGCTTACTCTGTATGACTTTACATCTTTCATTATCCTCTATGTACAAGTTAAGGTTTAAAGTAAACTTTGAAACTAATATAATGGGCCTTGCTCACCGAAGAAGCATGGTCATCCCATGTTCCCCCCCCCCCCTATTTTCATCTTTTTCTTTCTTTCTCTCTCCCTTTCTTTTTCAGGTTGATCCCTTGAAACACAGAGGCTCCCTGAGTTCACTTTCCAGGCCGGTCAATGAATATCAGCCCTTTTCACTCCTTTTTTTTTTTCTTACCAACAACATTCTTTTCTTATCTCTCTCTAAATCATTCACCTATGCCTTTTCTCCTGAGGGTTTGCCTGGATCCTGAGGGAGCTGGACCTGGCAATCGTGGCATGAATATTGGTGTATGTATCTCTGTCAGTTCTGCTTTCCTGTGGTGTATGCTGGGATGATTGCTGGTCATAAGACAATTCGACGTCCATGTTTTTAAGAAATTATATGGTTTGTTGTGGCCATACCACTTTTCATTCCTATCAATGGTGTAAGTTGGTTACATGTTCACTCCCTCTCCAGTGTTTCTTGTTTGAGGCGTTGGATGAGGTTCCTTGGGACCAGAGTAGGATGACACCTCACTGTGGTACTGACTATCATCTCTCTGATAATGAGTGATGTTGAGCCTCTGTCCTGTGTTTATTAGTCATCTGTATACTGGAGAAATGTCTATTCAGTTCTTTGCCGAATTTTTGGTTGAATTGTTTATTTTTCTTGTATGAAGTTGAATGAGCTGCGTAGGATTAGTTGTGATTTGCTCCAGTTCTGAAAACTCTTCTTTCACCTTTCTTATAGTTTCTTTCACTGTACAGCAGCTTAGAAATTTAAATTGGTCCCTTTTTTTTTCTTTTTGCGTTTATTTCCATTACACTGGGAGGTGGATCATGTAGGAGAAAATCTTGCAATAATTTTTGTCAGAGAGTGTTCTGCCTACCTTTTTCTCTAGGAACATTATAGTTTCTGGTCTTCAGCTTAGGTTTTTAATCCATTTTGCATTTGTATGTGTGCCATTTGAAAGCATTTTATTCTTTTAATGTGATTGACCTGTTTTCCCAGAACTTCTTATTCAAGAAGTTGTCTTTGCACCGCTGCATATTTATGCCTCCTCTGTCAAAGACAAGGAGACAATGAGTGTGTGGCTTCACCTCTAGGCTTGCTATTTTGCTCCATTGATCTGAAATTCTGTCTTTGGAACAGTACTTTACAATCTTGATGACTGTAGCTTTTCCTATAGTCTGACATAAGGAAGGCTGATTTCTCCATTTCTGTCAGTTCTCAAATGATTTGCACATTGGCGGTCTTTTGTTTCCACACAAATTGTGAAAGTGTTTATGTGAAAAACACCATTGAAGTTTTGATAGGGATTCCACAGTGAAGTCTGAGAATATCAATGTGAATGAACGTACTAATAGATTGCCTTGAGTGGCATACTCATGACCACTATATTGATTCTACTGATCCAAGAACATAGTACACTTCATCTCTTTGTGCCATCTTTGATTCTTTTCACCACAGTTTTACAATTTTCTATACCAGGTCCTTGCCTTAAGTGAATGTACTCCTAAATATATGATTCTTTTCATTGGATGGTGAATGAGATAATTTCTTGGAAATAACTCTTCAAGAGCGGGAGTCCAAGACCCATGCCCATCAGTCAGAGCCCCTGTAGTTGCTCTCACTAGTGCAATGCAAAGGCATGAAGTGGTCTACAAGCAAGGTCAAACTAGAAGGGGCTGCTATTCTCATCTTCCCTGATTGCCAGACAAATTCAGACACATGCCTACCATCTTTTGTGAAGACAGGGAGCAGGTCACAGACCCAGGGCTTTCTAGCTGAAGATAGCAACACACACACACATACACACACACACACACACACACATACACACACACAAACACATGCTTGAAGACACAGTGTGCAACAGAGAATCCAAATTCTGACATTGTAAGCAGTGACATTACACTATGTAACACACGCAAGTAAGGAGGAGGGTAGTAGGGGTTAGAAATAACCCCTGCTAGAGGAATACACCCCACCTCAGATGCAGAACACCACAAGGAATACAGAACTATGAGCATGTCTGATGGTATGGCAGGGCCTGAGGCCATCAGTGGTGGCTGGGCAAGTGGAAGTTCCCAGCAGCCTTGGAAACTACTATTACACGCGAGACTAGGGCTGTTGCAATTGCATCTTCCAGCTGGCATGTAGCATGAATGGCTCCTTGACCTCAAGCAGATTATGAACCACACTCAAGTATCTGTCATGATCAGCAAACAAGATAATGACTTTCTTAACTCTAAGATTGACTTGAAGGTCAATGAGTGAGACTGAGGGTGTGTGGGTTGGGACTTGGTTGGGAGTTCGTGGAATCATGTTATGTATGTTCAAGTGATGTGAGAACATGCAGAGGTTTCATGGAAACTGTTGATGCCTGCCTAGAAGGCAAGCTGAGGCACCGAGAAGCTTGCGTCTTTACCCTCATTCCTGTCCTGGAAGGTGTAGGAGTGGAGACACCGAAGGTTTAGCTGCAAGCTGATCTTTTCCTTTTGGGACAACTCCTGCTTCTGGAACACCATGATCATTAAGGAGTATTACTTTGACATCACTGGTAAAAAGAGGCTCCAGGGAGGTGTAGATGTGTAAGGAGATTCATGATCCACCTGCGAAATCTGCCCCAGTGTTCCTGTCTTTCTGCAGGGTATGAAGTACGTTATTCCATTCCAGTCCACTGGTTCTTGGACTTTGAATGAGGAGCACCGAGTTTCAGGCTGGACATTTTAACATTCTCAACTTCTTGTCAGGCCACAACTGCCCAGGATCAAATGGTATTGCTGAGGTGCAGTTGCTTTGGGTATGGATACAGGTGATTACTGATGTTGAAGTACTTGAATTCTCATGAGAGTGTTTGTGGCCTGGTCCCCTAGGGTTGACCTTGCTTGTGTTGCCAGCAGATCATTGGTGAAGACATGTGGAATCATTCTGTGAAGTATTACCATAGGAAGGAAGGCATTGCCAAGAGTAGCAATGGAAAGAGACACATGTGGTGGTGAGGGGGCCTGGAAATGAGCACGGAAGAGACAGCTGTGTAGTGGCAAGGGCACTGTCCTTTCCCAAATGGAGATGCTCAGTCTCATGCAAGCTGGCTGCGGAGCCAGACGTGGGGTCATGCATGTAGCACATGCCCTGCTGAGACTCGGGGCTTGGGGATTCAGTGTGTTCTTGAGTGAAGCAAGTCTCCCACAATTTAGCTGTGCTTGCGGTGTGAGAGTCCTAGGTAATACTACTAGAAAGAGGATGAATTAAGTATCTTTGTCAGAATCTTCCTTCCATGGGTCCTGCCATTCCCCAGCCTCCTGTTTCTTAATGAGGTTAAGATAGCCTGTGCCTTACACTACTGCCCCTTACCCTGGGAAGACCTATCATTGAAAGAGTGTCCTGTCCAGTGTACCAGGGCACATGCGTGCTGATTTTGGGATCTTCTGTGAATTTCCCCATCCACAATACGGCATCTCACCATGACCACACATGTTGTGCTGGAAGCAGCTTCAGGCTGCTTTCAGAAAATATAGAAATGCTCAGGAAGGAGGTGGACAGGAAGCT
This sequence comes from Madoqua kirkii, assembly GCA_006408675.1. Taxonomy (NCBI): domain Eukaryota; kingdom Metazoa; phylum Chordata; class Mammalia; order Artiodactyla; family Bovidae; genus Madoqua; species Madoqua kirkii. The sequence continues at coordinate 24,888 of SJYC01145716.1, read as the reverse complement.
CCAAGGGCAGGACATGGTTTCTACTGACGCCATCTCCAATATTGCTGGATGTGGTGTCTTCAGCTCCTGAAACACCTGTGTTCCCTTTTTTTGTTTGTGTTTTTGCATTGAGCCTGTTAGTGTATGCACGTATGTGTTTGTATAGCTTGTGTTTATGGGTTTCTATTTGTGTGTGTGTTTGGTCCAGGGAAAAAGCAGAGGTGAAGGCAATAAGAGAGAAGATGCCAAGCAACCAGAAGAGGAGGCACACAAGGCATCACAAGTCTGAGGGTGGTTGGGCGCCATATCTCCACAGTGACCCTATCCTGGACAGAAGTGAGGAAAGGATGGCCAGCAATAACACAGGACCTTGGCTCCAGAAATCTGCAATTAGACGAAATACAGAAACACGCTCCCCATTTCTACTGTGTTGTAGTACGTGTTTGGACCCGGAAGAGCGGGTTCATGGTTTGTAGAGTCGCCCAGGGCAAATCAGGTGGGATGGGGAATTCAAACCACTGCCTGTGGAGCCCACAGTCTGTGCGGACATGAGCTGGCATTTGGAAATATTGAATATGGATAGAGAAGACCTGTGATGTTTCAGGAGGCTAAGGTCTTGCTGAGAAGGACAAGATACCTGAAGGAAAAAGAGGCACAGATTTTCTGCTGCACTGGAGACTTGTTCCACACACATTAGAAGGAGACTTGAGAATGACCTGGGCCAGTGCTGCCCAGGATAGGCCCAACAGCCAGCACACTGTCTCCATGAGGATGACACACAGTGGCTCATGCAAAACAAAATATGAGACATGCTAAGGGAGGGTGCCTGTGCAAAATCACAGTCATCCTAAAAGAGAAAAGTTGTGAGTGTGGCATGCCTCCAGGGTCTTCCAGCCTCCCTGGCAGTGCAAAAAGATTCAGAAATTGCAGGTGTTGATGTACCTGTGTGCTCCTCTGCTGGGGTGTGCCTATGAGGATGGGAACAGGTAGGAATCAAGGATCTTTGGCTTATTGCATGTTGCATGACATCTCAAAACAGTGGGAGACAGTGAAGATCCTTGGGGCATTTCGGGGCCTGCTGGTTTTCAGGATCTAAGGTAAGACCTACCCAAGATACACCATGGCTCATGCTGAAAACCCTGATACAAATTCCTTCTTTCTTCTAGGTCTTGCCCCTGTCTTTTGGGGTCTGCGGGGTAAATGTGTGTGTCGGTACCTGAGAGAGGATTCTGGCAGTCTTGCTGGTGCAGGCTGTCTGATTTGTTTACACCAAGTGAAACTCAAAGAGAAGCTGCCTCCCAGGTGACTGTCTTCGATATCCCTGTGCCCAACTGAGGACTGGCTTCCTAGGTATGTCGGCTGTGTAGGAAATCAGAGTTGCCTGACTGTAAGAGTCCTACCTGGGCCTAATGAGACCAACTGAAAGAGAGAATTCACATTTAGCAAATCAGTGAAAGTGGGTGGACTCAAGGCCTCTTGTTTTTGGGATAGAAAAGCTGCTTTCTACCCAGGGGAGGCATGAGCTGTGGGCCCAATAAGGGCAGTTTTCCCAGGTCATTAGGGTAGTAAAAAACAGAAAAGTGTACATGCGGAAATGCCACCTTATCCTTATGACCTTGGGTTGCACACCTTGTATCAGAAGAGACCCTCTATCTATGTGCACCTTTCTAACACCACTGATTTTTTTAAATTTATGTTAAAGCTTTATAATTTTTTATTGAAATACACGTATAGAAAGATACATGACAATGCAGTTCAATGGATACTCACAAATTAAACACTTCCACATAATTAGCATCCAAAACAAGAAACAAAACATCACTAGCAACACTGAAAACTCTCCTGTGTCTCTCCCTATCACCACACTTCAAAAATAACTGGGATACCTGACTTTCAACACATAGATTAGTTTTATCTCCTTTGGACTTTTACATGAATGGAATCATACTGTATTCATCTTGTGTCTAACTTACTTTACATAACATTATACTTAATGAGACTTACCTAATTTTCCATGTAGCTATAGCTTGTTCAGCCTTGGGCCATAGTTCAAAATCTTTCTTAAGTCTAAACCTTGGCAAATTCATCTTCAAGAAGTAGATTGGAAATGCCCAGCTGGAGTGTTCTCTCATGTTCAATTTTCCCTTGACTTTCCATGTTTCAGTGAAGACAGTTTCTTCCTCTTGTTTGGAACACTATTTCAAACGTGCTGACATGTAGAAAACGTTCCTGAAAGTCTGAATTTTCTTTCCCAACAATCATTTTTATAGTATCTAATTAATCTCTCTGGGGCCATTGTATTTTTCCAATTTTAGAAGACTATTATTGTTCCCTCTTAGTAATCTTTTTGGCAGTAGTCCCTTTATTTTTGCTTTTGTAGAACAAAGTCTAAATGTCTTTCTACTTTCTGCCATCATTTGGAAGTTTAGGGCCCAAATCCAGCAGCAAAATTTCAAGGACAACGTCCAGCCAGTGGACACATACTGGTCTGTACACAATCTTCATCTAAGGAAAGAAATTATCTATTTATTTATTTATTATTTATTTACTTTACAATATTGCATTGGTTTTGCCAAACATAAACATGAATCCTCACAACACTGGATCATACCCAGGCCTGTCATATTCTCTGGGGGCCTTTGGAGGTTCCGGCATCTTTTTAGCCTTTTCCTGCTAAAGGGAAATAGCACTTAGAAGCACAGGTAGCAGTTGCACTTAGAGCGCTATACAGAGAGTAAGAACAGCAGAGCTCACTCAGAATGTTACTAGCAACAAGAACACAACATTGACCCAGAATTACCTAAGTACGTGCACACCAAGAAAACAGTTCTTCAAGTCAGCTGAGCCCAGACGTCCTTGTTTTCTGGTCCCCTGATAGACTGAACAGACAATGAATCAGCCCAGGGTGACTAGTACTGTGAAGCTGTCCAAGGTGATGGGATAATGCAGGACACAGGTGCATGCCACTCAGCTGTCCAGGGTGAGCATTTCCTATATGGCCAATCTTCTCTGCAGATCTGTCCCTGTCAGGAACAATTGCCAAAATCTTGTAGCCTTTGAGGCTAAGTCACAGAGTTAGAAGTGCAACCTGAATGACTGATGAACATGTGAAAAAAATAACCAGAACAAAGAAAGTCATATGGTTACCAAAACTTATATTCCTGGAGAAGAAAGCTTGTACTTCTGCATATCTGCACATTTCCTGTCAAGGATGTTAGCTTGTAACCATGCGTGTGTGTGCATATGTGCCCACAAAATTGCCTGATATTGCACTTGTGAATATGATGTGTCGGATCTGACCTAGCCAGGTGATGAAAGTTGGATAGCAAAAATATTAAAGTCATAGGGAAAGGTACATACTCTGGCAATAAGAAGCACTGGAGCCAGAGTACCAGTGCCTGTTATCTCAGAGAGTGAGCAATATCCTTGTGAAATCACAGTGGTGTACCCACGATGCCTGGCAGAAAGGAGAGGCAGAAAGAAAGTTCTAGGGGGCCACCAGTGAGAGTGCAGAGGATACAAGGCACAGAACAGGCCGCAATCCAAGACAGAGAAGCTGCAGTGGGTGACCGCACAACTCTTTGGACATGCAGCTATGAAGGCCTTTCTATCCTTCTGGGCATTCTTTCGCTGACCTCACCATGAGCATGAGCACCCCTTGCCATTTTTGTGAGGTTTCAGAAATGGACCAGCACAACAGCATAGGCACTTGCTACCTGCATAGTCTTCCAGTCTGAAACATCACTCTTTGTACTCTTTGAAGAAAGAATATATAGGCGGTCAGGACTATATGATGGATGGTTTAGACTGAGCCTGTTGCTGCTCTGGCACCTTAGGATTTTGTAATTAGGCAGGCGGGTACAAGATCACACATGGAGAACATAATCACTCGAAAGGGCCTCTATAGGGCAAAAGGGCAGACATGCATATCTGCCACACCAGTGAGGCATGGAACTTAACAGGGAGATGTCCTTAGCTACTCACTGGCAGGCATTTGAAGAAGGTTCAGGGAGCTCCCTCGTGACACTGGAGCATGCCCCATTTATCCCTCTGTGAAAAGTGTGGCCACGCCACCTCAAGCCTGTGCACTGTTCACGTCTGTTCAGTGAGGGAGGGAGGGTTACCTGACCCCTTCTGCAGATTATCAGTGACCACCCACGGTTGGCTTTCAAGTCTGATAAAGCACTCTCCAAACATGTGGACTAAAAAAAGTATGATCTCACGTTGGTGCAACTCACTCAAGAAGAGAAGGGCTTGCCTTCACACCAAGGATTCTCCTATGATTGCTGGTGTCCATACAGTGGCAATTGGCAACAGCACCACCTAAAGAGATGGAGACCCACAGACACCAGCCCTGGTACACACAAGGAAGGGTAGCCTAAAAGAGTGCTATGCCAAAGCAGAGATAAAGAGACAAAGAGAGAGCTCTGTACCCTAATGTCCTGGTGACTCCAAAAAATGGAGATCAACTTTGCAAATGGTGGAGTTTTCCCCTACTCTCCTAGCATTCGGCCAGCAACAGTCTCTCTGTCCCATGGAAAAAAGTATCCAGCCATTAGCACTCCTGAGTGTCCATCTCCTAGTTACTGAAGGTCCTGAGGGACACAAGAGTGTGCTGTTTGGATTGTGGATCAGGAATCCGTGGTTGGAATTTCCAGATCCATATCAATGACAATGCCTGAGGAGATGCAAAACAATCTGGCTCTCTGGATCAAAATCTGGCCACATAGCGAAGCTGGATGCCAGGAACCAAGGAAGATGCCATCCGGTCTAGGGGTATGTCCATAGCGTGCTGTCCACTAACCTCTCAGCCATTGGTCTAGATTTGGATCAGCTGCCTGTGCATCATTCGCAGTCTAGGGCTCCTCTTTTTCTTGACTGATATCCCAGGGTGCATTCACCCAGTCCTGGGCTGCCACCAACCCTTTCTATATTCTCAGGCCACCCAACACACACACCAACCATAGCCTCCCAATTCTGCCCCACACTCCTCACATCAGAAACGTTAGTGAGCCCCACAAGTATACTGCAGCCTGGGCCACCATTGCTCACCACTTGCTGTGGTGCTGTTATGTCCTTTCCCTACACATCTGACCCAGGCTGGGTCATGACCAGAGCCAAGAGGAGCATGAGAGGTGGTCAGAGGAATGCAGGAGTGTACTGAAACCCCAAATTCTCTAAGTTGTGAGCCCAGGTGCTCAGGAGGATTGGGCCTTGCAGCCTGCTCTGGTGATGCTGTGCGTGGCTGGGATGTTGCAGCCACCAGTTGTCACACCAGGTGAAGATTCTACCCTCTTCAAGGTGGAGACAGGAGAGGATGACAAGGCCCAGGTGGACTGAGATGAGGTGGGAATCAGAGAGATGTTCCAGCTGCTTGAAGAGGATATCACTGAGGATTTGGAAGTTGTGGAGGTAAGGAGAATAACATGGTTCCACCCCGGAGCTGGAAGAAAAGACAGTGGAGGAGCAGTGCCAAGAAAGGCCTGGCGGCCCGAGTGAGCTTCTTGAACTAGAAATGCTTCAGGCGCTGGCCACCCTGCAAGTAGAACTGAGCTCTGAGTATGAGAAAAACTGCAGTGCCCATGTTTGGTTCATGTGCAAGAGTAACGGGAGAAGGAAGTGTGACTTGGCTTAGAGGAGCACCATCATCCAGTGTATCCCTGGCTTCAAGGCCAAACTGGTATCCTTTCTGATTCTCCTTGGGGACTGTTGCTCAAGAGGAGGAGGAGGCTTTGAAGCAGAAGCAGGAGGAGAGGTGGAGGTGAGGGCACAGGGTGGGTGCTAGTGGACCCTGAAGGAAGTGTGGGCAATTGGCAGGTGCCCAAGGCACAGCTGAGTAGAGCCCAGGCAAGGCCACACCTGTAAGTGTCACAACCATGACTTTGTGTGTCTACTTCAGTCCTCCAACTGAGGAGAAACAGCCTCTAAGTCAGGAATGGCCAGAGACAGTACACTAGAGCAGCCTCAGCAGAGTTATTGTTTTAAAGGTGAATAATCTTGAAAATAACTGAGGTGTGGGAGACACACAGAGACACACACATACACACATACAGAAACCCACACAACATATGTACACATACACTAACAAATACCAAATGCTTTGCTTTCAGACACGATTTGTCACAATGACTGTAAGTCCTATCATGTAAGGAATGATATCCCACTAACCAGCATACACAGGTCTGGAAAAGTAGCAATCAGAAACAGCCCCTGATTGGGAAATGCAGACCAACTCAGATGCAGAATGCCAGAAGGAACACAGAGCCATGAGCATGTCTGATGATATGGTATGGCCTGAGGATATCAGTAGTGGCTGGGTAAGCAGAAGAGCCCAGCATCCTTGAAGATGCCTGTTCCAGTGTCCTTCTTCCACTCCAGATAAGGGCTGATGTTCCTGACTGTTTTTGGCCCAGCATGTGGCATAAACGGCTCCTTGACCTCAAGCAGGTTATGAATCACCCTCAAGTTTCTGTCATGATCAGCGACCAAGATAAACAATTTCTCAGCTACGTGATTGACTTGAATGTCAAGGGAGACTGAGGACAGGTGGATATAGGACTTGATAGGTTTGGTGAGGACCATGTTACCCATATTCCTACACTGTGAGAGTTTGCAGAGGCTTCAAGGAAACTGTCAATGCCTGCCTGGGAGGTAAGTTGAGGACCCTTGAAGGTCTTCCCTCCTTTCTATTTTAGCAGGTCAGGTGCCAGCCATTCACGGTCATGCAGCAAGCTGATCTTTTCCTTTCGGAATCATCCCAACTTCTTGGACACAGTGATCATTACGGAATATTACCTTGACATCACTGGTAGAACATGGCTTTGGGGTGATAATTGTAGGTGTGCAAGGGTGTAGATAATCCACCTGCAGGATCCACAACTGTCTCGCTGTCTTTCTGCAGGATATAGGGGACATCGTTCCAGTAGAGTTCATCAGTTCTGGGACTTCGAACATGTAGCACCAGCCACAGACTGGATTCCAGGAACCATAACTTTCTCAACCAGTAGTCATGTCGCATTTGCCAAGAATCAAACTGGATTGCTGAGCTGGCGTTGCTTTGGTCCTGCATACAGTAGATGATTGTTGGAGTTCTTGGCTGCTCATCTGAGCGTTCGTGTCCTGGTCACCCCAGCACTGACACCTTGCTCAGCAGCAAGATGTTGTCAGCAGATCATCAGCAAAGATGAATGAGATGATCCCCTGAATGACTACCCCAGGAGGGTAGATTCTTCCAGACAGGTAACTGATAGAAACACATCTGGCGAAGGGGTCTGGAGGTGGGCCGTGAAGGGACAGCCGTGTACTTGTTGGGACACTGTCCTTTCCCAAATGAGGATGCTCAGTCTTATGAAACCTGGCTGGGGAAACTGAATTAGGCCATGCCTGTAACAGGTGGCCTGCTGAGACTGGGGACTTGGGGAATCAGTGTGTCTGTGAATAAAGTAAGTGTCCCTCAAATCAGTTGTGGTTTCAGAGTGAGAATCCTAGGAGATATTACTAGAGGCAGAGTAAATTAAATTTGTTTGGCAGAATCACACTTTCGTGGGTCCTGCTATCCCCTGGCCTTCTATTCCTCACTGAGTTTGAGATTACCTGGGCCTTACACTCCCACTCCTTAGCCTGGGAAGGCCTGTGATTGCAAGGGTGTCCTCTCTGTGGTCCCAGTGCACCTGTGTGCTGACTTTGGGATCTTCTGTGAATTCCCACATCCACCACTCAGGGGCTCATCACCACCACACATTTTGCACTGGAAGCGGCTTCAGGCTACTTTGGGAAAATATGGACAAGCTTGGGGAGGAGGTGGACAGAAAGCCACAAGGACAGGACATAGTGACTACTAACACAATCACCCACATTGCAGTGACCAACCACCCTTTAGACTGGGGTCACCTAGTGTTTCCTCTTATGGTGGCTCAGCACCTCTTCTATCACCTTCATATCTGTATCTTCACTGGGCCAGACAAACACACAAACACAACCGACACAAGCACATGCGTGTATATAAACACATGCTTAGCACAGGGAACACAGGCTCTTGAAACACCTTTGTTTCCTGTTTGCGTTTGTGTCTCCATGCTGAGCATGTGTGTGTACACACATGTGCTTTTGTCTGGCCTAGGGCAGATGCCAAGATGAAGCCAACAGAAGAGGAGGTGCTGAGCAACCATACGGGAGGAAAAAGGAGTCCCCATTGTCAGGTTGGTTGTTCGCCATATCTCTGCAGTGACCCTGTGCAGGATGTGAATGAGGAAAGGACAGCCACTGATAACTCTGGCTCCAAGGTATGCAATTACACCAAACACAAAAACTCGCTCATCATTTCTACATTCTTACTGTGTGTGTTTGGACCAGGAAGAGGTGTTGCATAGTCTGAGGATTCACCAAGGACAAATCAGATATGGTGGGTCTTTGAAATACTGGTTGTGGAGCCTCCAGCTGTGGTCACACGGGCTTTTCTGTGGAAATGTGGACGTTGCTATAGCAAGATTGGGATGGTGAGGAGGCTAAGGTCCTGCACAGAAGGGTAGAAACCCAAAGGAGAAAGCAACACAGATTGTCTGCTGCACTGGAGACTTTTTCAAACTCATGAGTAGAACTGGAAAGGTCCTGGGCCTGTACTGCCCAGGATCAACCCATCAGCCAGTACACTTTCTCTGAAGGTGGCACACACTCATATTAGGTGACACAAAACACAAAATGAGCTAAGGTAGGCTGTCCATGCAAAACCACAGGCATCCTTGGAGAGATAGGGTGTGACCGTGGCATGCCTCAGGCACTTCCAGCCTCCCTGGCAATTTAGGTAGGCAAGAAAGTGCAGGGGTGGGTGTACTTGTGTGTTCTTCTGCTGGGATGTGTTTGTGAGGGAGGGAAAAAGGAGGATAGAGGTTTGGTTGGCTTATTGCATGTCCCAGGGGACCTCTGGAGAGTGGGAGACAGGACGGCCCCTGGGGGCAATTTAAAGCCTGCTGATTTTCAGGATCCAGAGTCTAGGCAATAGCAGTCCTGCCAAAGATACAGCATGGCTCGTGCTGAAAGTCTTGATGTGTATTCTTTCTTTCCTTTGCAGTTATGTCCATGGCTGTGGTCTCCAGTTGGGCAAAGGTGCAAGGCTGCACCTGAGGGAGGAACCAGGCAATCTTATGAGAGCAGATTCTCTGATTTTGTCATAGAGGATCTGCACCAGGTGACACTCAGACATTCCCTGCCTTCCAAGTGACCGTCTTGGATGTCTTTGGGCCCAACCCAGCTGTGCGGGCAAGCAGATAGAGCTGGTTGTGAAGACCTACCTCGTACTAATGAGAACAACTGAAAGGAAATATTGGCATTTAGTAAATCAGTGAGACATGGGTGTTTCAAGCACTCTTGGTGCTATGTCAAAGAGTTGGAAGTACAATCTGACATGACTGATGAGCAAGTCAAAGAAAATAACCAGGACAAAGAAAGTCGTGTGCTTACAAAATTCATGGTCCTGGAGAAGAAAGCTTGAACGTCTGCATGTGTGCAAGTTTCCTCTCAGGGATGTTAGTGTGTTTCTGCATGTACATGCACGTATTATGTCTTCCAATATGTTTATGACTATAAGTGGTTGGAACTGACCTAACCAGATGATAGAAGTTAATTATCAAAAGCATGAAAGCCATAGGGAAAGGTACATAGTCTCCAGCTAGCAGAAGCACTGAAGCCAGGGTACTGATCCCCATAATCACTGAGTGAGCAAGTTCTGAGTGGAATCACAGTGTACAGTGTGGATGCCTGGCAGAAAGGAGATGCAGGAAAAAAGTGCCTGGGTGTGACCAGTGAGAATACAGATCTGAGACAGAGAACAGGCTGCAATCCCAGACATAGAAGCCACGGTGGGTGAACCCACAGCCCCATTAGACACCAAGATACAAGGGCCTTCTGTCCTTCTCAAATGCCAGACATACTTTCCCTGAACTTACCATGAACATGAGCACCCGTTGCCTTTTTTTGTGTGGTTCAGGAATGGACCAGAACTGCAGAATAAGAACTGCAGAATTTTCCAGTTAGATTCATCACTCTGTGTGCTCTTTGCAGAACACATATATTGGGTTTCAGGACTGTAGGAAGGATGGCTTAACTTGATTTTTTTGCTGCTCCCAGCCTCACAGGCTTGGGCGACCCGGAATGTGTCCTCACATAGAAAACAGAACCACATTGAAAGGGCTTCGAAAGGGTAAATTGGCAACCTTGCCTGTTTCCAGCACCAGTGTGTCATGGAAAATAACGGGGAGCTGACTTTACCGTCTCCCTGGCAGGTATTCAAATAATGTTCATGGAGTTCCCTCAGGCCAGAAGGGCAGGCCCTGTTTATCCATCTGTGCAAAGTTTGGCGTAGCCACCTCTGGATTTTGCAGCATTCACGTCTGTCCAGCGAGGGTGGGAGGGTCACGCTGCCCCTTCTGCAGTTCAGCTGTGACTGCCCACTGTTGGCTTTCAAGCTTGAGAATGCAGTCTCGGAATTTGTGGACTAACAATGTCTGATCTCCCATGGGTGCAAATCACTAAGGAGAAGAAAGGCTTGTCTTCTCCTATAATCTTCTTGGATAAACTCGTATGAACACTGGTGTCCAGACAGTGGCAGACCGCAACAGCACCACATAGAGATGGAGACAGACATCAGCCCTTGGCACACACATAGAAGAAATGCCCAAAACAGTGCTGTGCCAGAAGCAGAGATAAAGAGGCACAGAGTAAGCTCTGTACACTACGGCCCTGAACAGTGAAGGTCAACTGTAGTCAACTGTGGGGTTTTCCCTTCTCTCCTAGCATCTGGACAGCAACAGATTCTGTGTCCCATGGAGAAAAGTATCCAGCCACGTGACAGCCTTGCTTATCCTTTGGATACTCAGGCAGAGTTCTCAGATAACGAGTTTCCTGATGGACACAGGAGTGGACTGTTTGCACTGCAGATCAGGAACCCATGGTTGGAATTTCTAGAGCTTGTTCAATGACAGTGCCTGGGGTAGCAGCAGAGGCAAAATCGACTACTTCCCTGGAACAGTATATGCCATGTGGGTTCGCTGCAGCCCAGGAAACATGGAAGATGCCTTACATTCAAGGAGCATGTCCATAGGGTGCCGCCCACCAGGCTCCGGCCATTGGACTAGATTTGGGCCAGCAGCCTGTGCCTGGCTCAGAGCTGCCACCCCTTTCTTCAGCCTCAGGCAACAGGACACATACCAGCCCCTGCTTCTCTGCCATCTTGCCTCCTCCCCCCCACCCTCCAAACAACTAGTGGGTTGCATAGGATTATTGCACCCTGAGCTGCCTTTACACACCATTTGTTGTGCTATCATGCCCCATTCCTTCACATCTGCCCCCTCCTGGGGTCACGACCAGGGCCAAGAGGAGTGTAAAAGGCATTCAGAGGCATGTGGGAGCATCCTTGGACTCTGGACCTTCTTAATTGTGAGCCCAGTTTTCAGGGCACTGGGGATGGTGACTTGCCATTTTATGCTTTGTGAGTCTGGGACATTGCAGCCACCAGTTTCAGGCCAGACACAGGAGCCACCCTATTTGGGGTGGAGATGGTGGACGACGGGGACCCCTGGTGGATGGAGGCATGGCGGGGATTTGGCAGTTATTCCAGTTGCTTGGGGAAGACATCTTGGAGGAGGTGGAGGTTGTGGTAGATGAAGAGCAACAATAGGGGTTTTCCCAGGTGCGAAGTCTAAGATCGTGCAGAAATGAGCAGAGACTTGGAGCAGAAAGACTCATAGATTGCCTGTTGCGCTGAAAACTTGTTCCACACACATGTGAAAAGAAGAACTGGGAAGGTCCTGGGCCAATGGTGCCCTAGATTAGCCCAACAGCCAGCACACACCCTGCCTGAAAGTGGCACATATTGCCACAATGTGACACAAAACACAAGATGTGCTAAAGTAAGCTGTATTTGCAAAACCACAGGCGTCCCAGTAGAGGCATGGTATAGGCGTGACAAGCCTCCAGGCACTTCCAGCCAGCATCCCTGGCAGCGCTGAAAGGCAAGGAAAGTGCAAGTGTGTTTATCTATGTGATTCTCTGCCAGATTATGCCAGTGAGGGAGGGAACAGAGAAGAGGGAAGGAAAATGGGTTATTGCATGTCCCAAGAGACCTCAGGAGTGAGGGAGACAGAGAAGCCTCTGAGGGCAGTTCATGACCTGCTGGTTTTTAGGGTCAAAGGTCTAGGCAATAGCAGTTCTGCCAAAGATACCCAAGGTCCATGCTGAAAGTTCTGACATGAATTTGTTCTTTGCTCTGAGGTCTTCCCCCTGGTTTTGGGGGCGTGGGGGGCAGTGGTGCAAGTCTACACCTGAGGGAGGAGTCTGGTAGTCTTGCTGGAGAAGAATCTCTGATTTTGTCGTAAAGAATTTCAACCAGGTGACACTCAGAGGGCTGCAGCCTTCCAGGTGACCATCTTGGATGCCCCTGGGCCCAACTGGGCACTGACTTCCTTGGCACGGGGGCTGAGTAAGGAAACAGAAATGCCTGACTGTAGGGAATCCTATCTGGGCATAGTGAGAGCAACTGAATGAGAGTCTTGGCAGTTAGCAAATTACTGAGGCGTGGGTGGTTCAAGCCATCTTGTTGTTCCTGAGATAGAAAAGCTGCTTTCTGATCAAGGGAGGCATTAGGTCAGGGCCAAAAATGTGCAGCTTTACGAGGGCATCATCTGTTTGAGAATTCCGTGTGCATGGGTAGTGTTAAAGAGAAAGGATGACATGTAGGGATGCCACTTTACTTTTACAGCCTCAGGTTCCATTCTTTGTATCAGAAGAGACCCTGTATCCATGTGCATTTTCTTCACATAATTGGATCAGACCCAGGCCAATCACAGTCTCGGGGGGCGTTTGGAGGCTCAGGTGTCTCTTTGGCCTTTTCCTGCTACATGGAGATAGCACTGGGGACACAGGTGCATAGGTGCACACAGAACGCTGCACAGCTGTATCGAAAAGGAGGCCTCAATCAGAATGTTGTGGGCTATGAGGGATGGTAAGCCAACAAGAGGGGAACAACAATTACAATAAATGACCTAGATAGATGCACAATGAGAAAGCAGTTCTTCAAGTCAGTTGAGGTCCTTGTTTTCTGGTCCCTTGAAGGAATGCCTAGGCAATGAATCAGGCCAATGTAACTGGTACTGAGAAGGTGTCCAAGGTGATGGGAGAATGCAGAAGGAAGGCTTATATTATATAGCTGTTTATGGCAAATTCTTCCAACCCTGCCTGCTGCTATGCTGGTCAGTCCTTGTCAATAGCAAACGCCAAGATTTTTTAACCTTTAAAGATAAGTCACAGAGTTCGAAGTGCAAAGTGACATGATTGATGATCAAGTGAAAAAACAACCAGGACAAAGAAATTTGGGTGCTTACCAAAATTCATGTTCCTGGTAAAGAAATCCTCTACTTCTGCATATGTACCAGTTTCCTCTCAGGGATGTTACTGTGTACATGCGTGTTTGTGCCCATGTGCACATAGAAGTCCCTGTCAATATGCTGGTGAATATCAGCTGTCGCAACAGACCTAGCCAGGTGATGGAATTTGGATAGTGAAAACATGAAGTTCTTAGGGAAAGGTGCATATTCTCTTGCCCTCAAAAGCACTGACGCCATGGAAGCGATCCCAGTTATCTCATCGAGCAAACACGTTCTCAGTGGAATCACAATGGTGCACATAGAATGCCTGGCAGAAAGGAGAGGCACGAGGAAAGAGCCTGGGAAGTGTGAAGAGGAAAGTCCACTGAAGGGTTAATGTGGACACTATGGGGAAAGCAGAGATATACATGCAAGCGGGTGTCTCTTCTCAAGGCTGAACATGCTGGCAAGCGAGGCATTCTGCCAAGGAGTCTGGACACAGCCTGAGTTTAATGATCCATTGTTAATGAGGGAACATTCTTTTCTTTTTAGAAAAAGAAAAAAGACTTTAGAAAGACTGCAGTAAACAGAAGTTTCACTCCCCTTGCTGTATGATGATATGTTTGCACCTTTGTTATGCTGAAAAGGCTATTCATAAGGTCTGGAATGCTTTCTGGGAAATATATAATAAACCGCCATTATTAGGTGCAATAGTTTTTTCCTCTGGCCAGAGTGTGCCTGTGTCTATGCTTGTCTTGACTCTTACATGTCATTACGCTTGAAATCTCTAGTAAGCAACAGTCCACTACACCTGCAGTTTATGAAAAGTAAATAATGTACTTCAGGGTCCAGAGTCTAGGCAATTGCAGTCCTGCCAAGGATACAGCATGGCTCGTGCTGAAAGTCTTCATGTGTATTCTTTCTTTCCTTTGCGATTATGCCCATGGTTCTGGGGTCTAGATGGGCAAAGGTGCAAGGTTGCACCTGAGGGAGGAACCTGGCAATCTTGCGAGAGCAGATTCTCTGATTTTGTCATAGAGGATCTGCACCAGGTGACACTCAGACATACCCTGCCTTCCAAGTGACCGTCTTGGATGTCTTTGGGCCCAACCAAGGACAGGCTTCATTGGGATTTCAGCTGCGTGGGCAAGCATGTATAGCTGGTTGTGAAGACCTACCTGGCACTAATGAGAACAACTGAAAGAAAATATTGGCATTTAGTAAATCTGTGAGACATGGGTGGTTCCAGTACTCTTGGTGCTACGTCACAGAGTTAGAAGTGCAATCTGACATGATGGATGAGCAAGTGAAAGAAAATAACCAGGACAAAGTCGTGTGCTTACCAACATTCATGGTCCTGGAGAAGAAAGACTGAATTTCCTCTCAGGGATGTTAGTGTGTTTCCGCCTGTGCATGCACATATGACTGCCAGTATGTTTATGACTATGAGTGGTTGACACTGACCTAACCAGATGACGGAAGTTAAATTATCAAAAACATGAAAACCATAGGGTAAGGTACATAGGCTCCAGCTAGCAGAAACACTGAAGCCAGGGTACTTATCCCCATAATCACTCAGTGATCAAGTTCTGAGTGGAATCACAGTGTAGTGTGGATGTGCCTGGCAGAAAGGAGAAGCAGGAAGAAAGTGCGTGGGGGCGACCAGTGAGAATGCATAAGATCTGAGACACAGAACAGGCTGCAATCCCTTACACAGAAGCCACGATGGGTGACCCCACAGCCCCATTAGACACCAGGATACAAGGGCCTTCCATCGTTCTCAAGTGCCAGACATACTTTCCTTGACCTTACCATGAATATGAGCACCCTTTGCCTTTTTAGTGTGGTTCTGGAATGGACCAGAACTGCAGAATAAGCACCTGCTATCCGCAGAATCTTCCATTTAGAATCATCACTCTTTGTACTCTTTGCAGAACACATATATTGTGTCTTAGGACTATAGGAAGGATGGCTTAGCTTGATTCTCTTGCTGCTAGCAGCCCCACAAGCTTGGGCGACCGGGAAGCCTGGAATGTGTTCTCACATGGAAAACAGAACCACTTTGAAAGGGCCTCGAAAGGGTAAATTGGCAGCCGTGCATGTTTCCGTCACCAGTGTGTCATGGAACATAATGGGGAGCTGTCCTTACCGTCTCCCTGGCAGGTATTCAAATAATGTTCAGGGAGTTCCTTCAGGCCAGCAGGGCATGCCCCATTTATCCATGTGTGCAAAGTGTGGCCAAGCCACCTCTGGACTCTGCAGCATTCACGTCTGTCCAGCGAGGGTGGGAGGGTCACACTGCCCCTTCTGCAGTTCAGCTGTGACTGCCCACTGTTGGCTTTCAAGTTTGAGAATGCAGTCTCCGAATTTGTGGACTAACAATGTCTGACCTCCCGTGGGTGCAAATCACTAAGGAGAAGAAGGGCTTTTCTTCTCCTATAATCTTCTTGGATAAACTTTTCGTATGAGCACTGGTGTCCAGAGAGTGGCAGACAGCAACAGCACCACATAGAGAGATGGAGACAGACATCACTCCTTGGTACACACATAGAAGTATTGCCAAAACACTGCTATGCCAGAAGCAGATATAAAGAGACACAGAGTGAGCTCTGTACCCTAAGACTCTGATGTCGCTGAACAGTGGAGGTCAACTGTAGTCAAAAGTAGGGTTTTCCCCTTCTCCCCTAGCATCTGGACAGCAACAGATTCTGTGTCCCATGGAGAAAAGTATCCAGCCACGTGACACTCCTGCTTATCCTTGGGATACTCAGGGAGAGTTCTCAGATATCGAGGTTCCTGGCGGACATAGGAGTGTACTGTTTTGTACTGTTTGGACTACAGATCAGGAACCCATGGTTGGAATTTTGGAGCTTGATCAATGACAGCGCCTGGGGTAGCAGCAATGCAAAACTGACTACTTCCCTGGAGCAGTATATGCTATGTGGGTTTGCTGCAGCCCAGGAATCATGGAAGTTGCCTTACATTCAAGGAGCATGTCCATAAGGGTGCCGCATACCACGTACCTGGCCATTGGACTAGATTTGGGCCAGCAGCCTGTGCCTGGCTCAGAGCTGCCACCCCTTTCTTCCGCCTCAGGCAACAGAACACATAACAGCCCCCGCTTCTCTACCGTCCCCTTCCCTCCCCCCACACCCCAAACAGCTAGTGGGTCACATAGGATTATTGCACCCTGAGCTGCATTTACACACCATTTGTTGTGCTATTATGCCCCATTCCTTCGCATCTGCCCCCTCCTGGGGTCACGACCAGGGCCAAGAGGAGTGTAAAAGGCATTCAGAGGCATGTGGGAGCATCATTAGACCCTGGACCTTCCTAGTTGTGAGCCCTGTTTTCAGGGCACTGGGGTTGGTGGCCTGCCATCTTGATGCTTTGTGAGACTTGGACCTTGTAGCCACCAGTTTCTGGCCAGGCAAAGGAGCCACCCTATTCAGGGTGAAGGCGGTGGGCGATGGGGACCCCTGATGGATGGAGACGTGGCGGGGATTGGACAGTTATTCCAGTTGCTTGGGGAAGACATCGTGGAGGAGGTGGAGGTTGCGGCAGATGAAGAGCAGCAATAGGGGTTCTCCCAGGAGCTGAGAAGATGATAGAGGAGCAGGGCCAGGAAAGGCCCAGGAGCATGGCTGAGCTTCCTGGGCAAAATGTGTTGAAGGCACTGGACACCCTACAAGTGGAACTGAGCTCTGAGCAAAAGAAAACTGCAGAGACTACTTTCAGTTCATGTGCAAGAGCCATCAGAGGAGGAAGCCTGACTTGGCTTGGAAGAGCACCATCATCTGGGTCATCTCTTGCTTCTGGGACATAGCTGTATCCTTCCTGCTGCTCTTTGAAGGCCTTCGCACAGGAGGAGAAGGGGGTGCAGGAACCTTCTCCCGCCTCTTTATCCTGGCAGGTGTTGTTGCAGAGCTATCCATGGTACCACTACAAGGTGATGTTTTCCCTTCAGGACACCCCTACCTCTTGAACACGTTGAGCACTAAGTAGAATCACCTTGACATCACTTGTAAAACGTGGTTACTGGGTTGATGAATGTGGGTGTGCAAGGCTGTGGATTGTCCACTTGTGGGATCCACACCCATCTCACCTGTCTCTCTGTAGGGTATAGGCCAAGTCATTCTACTTTTGGGCCCTGGTTCTGGGACTTCAAATGGGGAGCATCCAGCCACAGCATGGACACCAGGAGCCTTAACTTTCTCAGCTGGTTGTCAGGTCACAACTGCTCAGAATCAAACAGGATTGCTGAGGTGTGGTTACTTTGGGCCTGCACAGAGTTAGCGATTGATTTAGGATTTCTTGGCTGCTGGCTCACCTTGCTCATATTGCCAGCAGATCATCGGCAAGATGTGTGGGGCAATCCCCAGAAGTGGTACCCTGGGTAGGAAAGTTCTTCCATGAGAGTAACTGACAGACATATGTGGAGATGGGGTCTGAAGGTGGGCCTTGAAGGGATAGTTGTGTAGTATCTGGGACACTGTCCTTTCCCAAATGAGGATGCTCAGACTCATGCACACTAGTTGTGGAGCCTGAATTAGGGCCATGCATATAGCACGTGACCTCCTGAGACTATTTGGGGAATTGTTGTGTCTGTGAGTGTAGCAAGTCTCTCTCAAATCAGCTGTGATTGCAGCGCCAGAATCCAGGTAATACTGCAGGAGGCAGGGTGCATTAAGTACCTTTGTCAGAATTATTCTTTGGGGGCCCTTCCATCCCCGGCCTCCTGCTGCTCACTGAGTTTGAGATTGCCTGGGCACGTCACTCCCGCCCCTTACCCAAGGCCTATCATTGAAAGGGTGTCCTCTCCAGGGTTCCAGTGCACCTACGTGCTGACTTTGAGATCTTCTGTGAATTTCCACATACACTGCTTAGTATCTCACAACCACCAAACATGCTGCCTTTGGAAGCAGCTTTGGCTGCCTTGGGAAAATATAGATGAGTTTGTGGAGGTGTTGAACAGGGAGTCCCAAGGGCAGGACATGGTGCCTACTGTCACCATCTCTGACATTGCTGGACTCAGTCGTCTTCACCTCCTGAAACACCTATGCATCTCTTTGCATCTGTATCCCCATACTGATCAGCCCTGCGGTTTCTATGGAAGGAATGACGCTAAAGCAGACATTCCAGTACATTGGCCATCTCATGCGAAGAGTTTACTCACTGGAAAAGTCTTTAATACCGAGAGGCTTTGGGGGCAGTAGGAGAAGGGCATGACAGAGGATGAGATGGCTGGACGACATCACTGACTTGATGGACATGACTCTGAATGAACTCTGGGTATTGGTGATGGACAGGGGTCGCAAAGAGTCGGACACAACTGAGCAAATCAACTGAGCTCAACTGACCGAGAATGTGTGTGCATCCACATGTGTACTTAATTTGGCTGTGTGTGTGTGTGTGTGTGTGTGTGTGTGTGTGTGTGTAAAGCCCAGGGTGGATGCAGAGACAAAGGCAGCAGGAGAAGAGATGCTGAACAACCATAAGAGGAGTCATGTGGTGATCAGGCTGAAAGGTGGTGTGTCACCTTTTGCATTGACCCTGTCCAGGATGGTAATGAGATAAGGATGGCCAGTGATAACTCCAGACTGTGGCTCCAGGTATCTGCAATTAGACTGGATACAAACGCGCACATCACTTCTACCATGTTGTTGCATGTGTTTCAACAGGGAAGAGGAGGTTCATGGTCTAAGAATTCAGAGAGAGCAAGTCACGTGGCATGGGACTTTGAAACCACTACCTGTGGAGCCCTCAGTCTGAGGGGCTATGGGCTGGCTTCTGGAAATGGTGGACATGGCTATGGCAAGACTCAGGATGGTGAGAAGGCTAAGATCTTGCAGAGATGGGCAGAGACTTGAAGGAGAAACTGTCATAGATTGCCTGCTGTTCTGGAGACTTGTTCCACACACATGTGAAGAGGAGGACTGGGAAGGTCCTGGGCCAGTGCTGCCCCAGATTAGCCCAGCAGCCAGCACAAACCCTGCCTGAAGGTGGCACATATTGGCATGATGTGACATAAAACACAAGACGTGCTAAAGTAAGCTGTATCTGTAAAACCACAGGCGTCCTAGGAGAGGCATGGTATAAGGGTGGCAAGCCTCCAGGCACTTCAAGCCTGCCTCCCTGGCACCGCTGAAAAGCAAGGAAAGTGCAAGTGGGTTTATCTATGTGACCCTCTGCCAGGATATACTTAAGAGGGAGGGAACAGAAAAGAAGCAAGGACAGTGGGTTATTGCATGTCCCAAGGGACCTCAGGAGTGAGGGAGACAGAGAAGCCTCTGAGGGCAGTTCATGACCTGCTGATTTTTAGGGTCAAAGGTCTAGGCAATAGCAGACCTGCCAAAGATACCCAAAGGTCCGTGCTGAAAGTTCTGACATGAATTCCTTCTTTACTCTGGGGTCTTCCCCCTGGCTTTGGGGGCCTGGTGGGCAATGGTACAAGTCTACACCTGAGAGAGGAGTCTGGTAGTCTTGAGCAGAGTAGTCTTCTGGAGCAGAATCTCTGACTTTGTCATAGGGAATTTAAACCAGGTGACACTCAGAGGGACGCGGCCTTCCAGTTGACCATCTTGGATGTTCCTGGACCCAACTGGGCACTGACTTCCTTGGCACGGGGGCTGCGTAGGGAAACAGGGTTGCGTGACTGTAGGGAGTTCTATCTGGGCATGATGAGAGCAACTGAAAGAGAGTCTTGGCATTTAGGAAATCACTGAGGCCTGGGTGGTTCAATCCTTCTTGTTGTTCCTGAGATAGAAAAGCTGCTTTCTGCCCAAGGGAGGCATTAGGTCAGGGCCAAGAAAGTGCAGCTTTACCAGGGCATCAGGTTGAGGGATTCCATGTGCATGGGTAGTGTTACAGAGAAAGGATGACATGTAGGGATGCCACTTAACTTTTACGGCCTCAGGATCCATTCTTTGTATCGGAAGAGACCCTGTATCCATGTGCACCTTCTTCACAACATTGGATCAGACCCAGGCCAATCACAGTCTCTGGGGGCGTTGGGAGGCTCAGGTGTCTCTTTGGCCTTTTCCTGCTACATGGAGATAGCACTGGGGGCACAAGTAGACAGGTGCACACAGAACGCTGCACAGATAGAAAGAAAAGGGGGCCTCACTCAGAATGTTGTGGGCTGTAAGTGGTGGTAGGCTAGCAAGAGGGGCACAACAATTACAATGAATGACCTAGATAGGTGCACACTGAGAAAGCAGTTCTTCACTTCAGCTGAGCTCCTTGTTTTCTGGTCCCTTGAAGGAACGCACAGGCAATGAATCAGGCCAGTGTAACTGGTACTGAGAAGGTGTCCAAGGTGATGGGAGAATGCAGAAGGCAGGCTTATGTTATATAACTGTTCATGGCAACTGCTTCCAACCCTGCCCGCTGCTCTGCTGGTCAGTCCCTGTCAATAGCAAATGCCAAGATTTTGTAGCCTTTGAAGTTAAATCACAGAGTTAGAAGTGCATAGTGACATGATTGATGAGCAAGGGAATAAACAACCAGGAAAAGAAATTTGTGTGCTTACCAAAATTCATGTTCCTGGAAAAGAAAGCCTCTACTTCTGCATGTGTACAAGTTTGCTCTCAGGGATGTTACTGTGTACATGCATGTTTGTGCACATGTCCACATAGAAGTCCCTGTCAGTATGCTGGTGAGTATGAGCTGTCCCAACAGACCTAGCCAGGTGATGGAAGTTGGACAGTGAAAACATGAAGTTATTAGGAAAAGGTACATAGACTCTGGCCCGCAGAAGCATTGAAGCCAGGGAAGCGATCCCGGTTATTTCATCGAGCAAACACGTTCTAAAGGAATCACAGTGGTGCACATAGGATGCATGGCAGAAAGGAGAGGCAGGAGGAAAGAACCGGGGGAGTGTGAACAGGAAAGTCCACTACACCTGCAGTTTATGAAATGTAGGCAATGTACCTAATGAGTTGGAGGGGAAACTGTACCTCATTAATTGAGTTATCTAGCTAAGAGAATTTCCATTCAAACACCCAAAAGTGCTTTCTGGTTTCTTCTTGCTACCTAAAGTAAAATATAAAAAGAAATTTTAAAAAATGTTTAAGATAAAGGAGGGGGTTTCAGGATTGGGAGCTCATGTATACCTGTGGCTGATTCATGTCAATGTATGGCAAAACAAATACAGTACTGGAACGTAGAATAAAGTAAAAAGAAAATTTTTTAAAAAAGATAAAGGCTATTAAAAAAAGAGACAGAACTTGCTGATTTGGAAATTTTCCAGTCTTCTAAGATGACAGAGATGCTAAAATTAATGGCTCTCAAGCAACATCATATCCAGGACATTGAGATAAGGTGGGCTAAATATAACATTTTTACAACACCTATATGCCAGTAGTTCTTCATATTATTATTATTTCAATAAAGGTGTTCTAAAGAAAAGTGTGACTGTAAAATTCTCTGTTAAGCCTCAGAAAGGTGGAAGGGTATGGTTCATGGCATTATTTAGTCAGGACAATGCCGTACAAACTTAGGGGTGTCACTCAGAGATCATTTCAATCACACAATAAGACGTCTACCAAGGTTCAGGGTGTTATCCCTCAGCTCTCTCAGCAGAAAACCAAGACAGAGTAGGCCTTGTTAGGAAGACATGTGTGCTTGTGGCTTTGGAGTGGGGTGCTTTGCCATGAGCACCAGTAAGATTATCAGGACACACATCAAGTTTTGAAGATAACATATTTCAGTTCAGCTTGGACTGAAAGTAAGAGCAATAGTACAAAATAAGAGCTCTGGACTGCTGCCTTCTACAAGCTGGAAGCAGGTTAGGGAGACTGTTTCACTGTAACCATATACTGCCCACCTTTCATGCAATGGAATCATGTCAGAGGGCAGAGTTAAAAATTCAGAGACTGAAGCCTAGTATTTTTCCAGGCCTTAAGTCCTAGTCAAAGGATTGCCAAAAAGAACCGTGGGATTTCAGAACTGCTACTATTGACTCTCATTTCCCGCTGCCCCTCTTCCGGAACAGGAGCGTCTATGAAGGTTATCTATGCCTGATCCACCACTGATTGTTGGCTGTGTGAGCAGATTTACTTATCTCTTTTTGTTGACAGATCCTCAGGTCTAGAGGAACTACACTTGTATAATTTGACCTGATGTGTTGGCGAAGACTTGAGAGCCTCTTGGGCCACAAGGAAATCAAACCAGCCAATTCTAAAGTAAATCAGTCTGATTTTGGTGTTGACCGTCTGGTGATATCCATATGTAGAGTCTTTTCTTGTGTTGTTGAAAATGGGTGTTTGCTACGGCCAGTGCATTTTCCTGGCAAAACTCTATTAGTGTTTTCTCTGCCTCATTCCGCATTCCAAGGCCAAATTTGCCAGTTATTGCATGTATTTCTTGACTTCCTACTGTTGCATCCCAGCGCCCTATAATGAAAAGGATTTCTTTTTTAGGTGTTAGTTTTAAAATCATTGTAGTTTCTCAAGCAGTTTCTGCTTATCATCTAATATCTGCCTCTTTTAATGTCTTATAGTTAACTTGTGATTACATTGTAACTCATTCTACATTCCTCAGTTTACTACTTATGTTCTTAAATTTTGTTTGCCCCTAACATCCTAAGCTCACTATCTCTTAAAAAGGCTTTCAAGTAAAATGTGTATGAAAATTTCCAACTTCTGTACGCTGTAGTAAAATATACTGTGTTTACATCAATCCTTAAAAGTTTAACTTCTATTTTACTTATTTCTAAGCCTTAAAATTTGTAAGCTTCTTTGCCGTAAATATTCTCCTCACCAATAGGCTTCAGGTATCAATTCCTCCCATGGCCTCAAGATATGGCCTATGTGCTCATCCTGGAACATTCTTTGTAAAAGTCCTTGAACATGTCAATGACTAACTTTATTAATTATTTTCTGAGCAATGCTGCAGAAGGCTATGTGCCTTCTCATGCTCCTCTCAAGAACAATAAGCACCTTAATATTCCTTTGCAGTGAACTCAGCCAAGGAGAGGAAAAGATAAGTCAGAATTACAAGGCCTGTCTCCTTCATCCGGGGATCTGTGGCTGCAGAGTGAGCAGAAGGGGGCTGGGGACCATGCTTCCACTTTGCCAGTGATGCCTAACGTGGCTCCTGACACCAGAAGACAACTACGTCTCTTTGGGAAGTTCTCCAAAGATGGAGAGGACTGGCTCTGGATCTCTCCTAAGGACACTTCTGACTCAAAACTGCTGTGATTAATTCCTGTGCATCCTTACATCCTGTGCATGCCTTAGTCTGGATTTTTTCTTTTTTCTTTCTTTCTTTATTTCATTTGACCTATTCTCATCTATTGATGTATTTAATAGATACAATGTCTATGACATTAATCCTTACTGCCACTTTGCCAGCGATGCCTAACATGGCTCTTGACACCAGAAGACAACTACACCTCTTTGGGAAGTTCTCCAAAGATGGAGAGGACTGGCTCTAGATTCCTCTAAGGACACTTCTGACTCAAAACTGCTGTAATTAATTCCTGTGCATCCTTACATCCTGTGCATGCCTTAGCCTGGGCTTTTTCTTTTTTATTTTATTTATTTATTTCATTTGACCTGTTCTCATCTATTGATGTATTTAATAGACACAGTGTCTGTGACATTAATCCGGTGTATTTAATCTGCTGCATGGTCAACTGGTTGGAAGATTTTCAATCCTCTTCCTTACTGGCCCTGTCCCTGGGTCTCAGGTGTAATTTTCATCCTTTTTCACATGTAGTCACCAAAGGTTTGCCCTGAGACACTTGTAGCACCTTGGTGCCAATTATGTATAGGAGCCAGCAGCCGTAGGCAGAAGAAATTTGGCCTTAATGAGGTCATTTTCTGGCCTGTGTTTGTAGGAGCACGAGTGGTACTTCTGGTCTTTCTCTATTGTCTCATAGTAGGTATTAACAGGTGGCAAGGTTAGGGTCGACCACGGTATCTCTAACTCCTGTATGAACAATGCAGTAAAGTCCTCCCTCTTTGGCAGCTTGGAAATTCTCAAAAGGCATTACCTGCAACAGAACTACTCATACGTGGGCCATGAGGCCATCTTGTCTTCTGTAAAGCGTGTATGCTAGTGAAGGTGCAGCAGTTAGAATTGGAAACGGGGCAATGTGTTGATTCAAAATTGGCAAAGGAACAAGTGAAAGCTGTGTATTGTTGTCCTTCTTAGTTAACTTCTGTCCAGAGAATACGACGAAAAAATAAAAAGAAAATCTAAATGAAGCTCAAGTTAGAAACAAAATTGATGTGGGTGATATGAATAACCTTAGTTATCTCAATGATAACACCATAAAGACAGAAGAAAAAGAGTAAGTAAGGCGCCCCTTGATGAAAGTATTATCTGTTTCAAGTGTAGACATCTGAAATGAGAGTGTCTGACATAAAAGATGAAATTCTCAGTTTCACATATGAAACTCTAGATGCCGATTTCAGGATGTGAAACATAAAATTCTCTAGTATTCACACGTACAAATCTGGAGAAAATATTTCCAACTTAAAATACAGAATTCTCTGTACATCATACGTGAAAGTATGGACACAAAATATTCTGCAGAATTAAAAAA
>SJYC01145713.1:0-16640 GCA_006408675.1 Madoqua kirkii | reverse complement strand
GGTAAAGTCCGGGAGTTGGTGATGGATAGGGAGGTCTGGCATACTGCAGTTCATGGATTTACAAAGAGTCGGACACAACTGAGCGACTGAGTTGAACTGAACTGAACTGAACAGGTAAGCAGCAGACAAGGGGCACTGGGCACTGCACCATTTGCCACACAAAGAATTCAAGACTGTCACAGTCCTTCACAGGTGGGAGCGGTCAGGTTATCTCCTTGAGGCAGGCAAAAAGAACTAAAGTTACAGAAGCAGATCCAGTGTAAATTAAAAATTAATCCTTCCCAGTTACTAACAGATACACACTAATGTATATTAAATGGACCAGCAAGGTCCTACTCTATAGCATGCTGCTGCTAAGTTACTTCAGTCATGTCCAACTCTGTGCAACCCTACAGCCGGCAGCCCACCAGGCTTTGCCGTCCCTGGGATTCTCCAGGCAAGAACACTGGAGTGGGTTGCCATTTCCTTCTCCAATGCATGAATGTGAAAAGTGAAAGTGAAGTTGCTCAGTCGTGTCCGACTCCTAGTGACTCCATGGACTGCAGTCTACCAGGCTCCTCCGCCCATGGGATTTTCCAGGCAAGAGTACTGGAGTGGGGTGCCATTGCCTTTTCCGACTGTATAGCATGGGGAACCTATATTCAATATCTTATAATAATCTATTATGGAAAAGAATCTGGAAAACAATATATAGCTGAATCACTTTGCTGTACACCTGAAGGTAACATAAAATTGTAAATCAATGCCACTTAAAAACAACAACAACAACAACTGGTCCTGAGCTAGTCTGCTCTCACTTGTAAACAGAGGAAAGAACGTTGCTGTGATTGCATATGGGTATTGGCAAGTACTCATTCCTCAGAGAGATCTGTGTGTGTGTGCGTGGTGTGTTTGGTGACATTCTTTCAGTTACTTCAAAGATAGGAGAACTGATTATTTATGCATCATCTAGTGTTTAACAATATCTTTTACATAATCTTTGTAGTGTGCCAACTAATATAAATAAGGTAGTTGATTCAGTTTCCTGAACCCAGGGCCTCTTTTGCCTTAAGGTGGCAGAATACTTCCCATAACTATTCCAGTCATAAGTTTTGGTGCGTTGCCTAACAGCAGGAAATCTAAATGGCAGTGTGATTATAGAACTCATACTCTGGGGTTGCAAAACTATCCCAGTAAGTTTGATTTAAAAAATTAGTGTCAGAACTTTGTGGAAACACATTTTAGCTGTTAAAGATGACTGAAACTCTGAGTATTTTCAGAAGAGCAAAGTTTGGGGAAGATAATATAAAATAACTTTTTCCATTTATTGCTAAATGTACTGGAGTGGGTTGCCATTTCCTTCTCCAGGGGATCTTCCTGACCGAGGGATCGAACGCAGGTCTCCTACATTACAGGAAGACACCTTAACCTCTGAGCCACCAGGGAAGCCCTTCTAAAACACACATCTCCTAAAGTAGTCTATGCTCTGCTTCATCCTCACTTGTAATGGCCTTCCAATAATACAGTAACTTGATGTTGTCATTTAAAGTGGAAATCCACTCTAATCAAATTTTATGTTGTTATGCCAGTGTTTGATAAACTCCAGACATTTGTGCCTGCTGCTCTTTTCTATTGATTAAAAATCTTTTAGCAGTTCACATGATCTTATCTTATTCAGCAATCGAAAAGCATGTGGGTCATTGCCAATGTGAGGGAGGAAAGAGAAATTGATGTGATGACCTGTAAAAATTAGTGAACTTTAGAGGATCCAGTGGGTCGAAATATTTTCCTATCTTCTGAGTTCTTTCCTTCAAATGTGTTACCATGAGGATTATTAAAGATACTCTTTATTTCAGAGTCTTCCTACTATCTTCCTCAGGCTGAATACAACTCTTGGAGTTTTAAAACTATCTTGCTTTTCTAGGAATCAATCTCTTTATGGGGGATGGGAGGTCGAACGTTAATGACTGTTTCCTTCTTCCTTCCCTTCATTCTTCCAGCCATCTTTCCTTCTTTCCTTCCTTCCTCCCTTCCTCCTTTTCTTTCTTTATTAGGAGCAGCACTAGCAGGAAAACACACAAACTAAAACCACTCCAGGAAAACGCAAATCATAACATCTGTCCAGGTTGAAGTTAGTAAAGTCTTGAGTTGCCCTAGAGGGCAAGAGCAGGTAGAAGTTTATACTTTGGTCAGTGATTATTGCTGGATAGGAAGAGATTCCTTAAGGCTGTGGTCAGAGAGGTGACATTACTACTGTTGGGGGTAGGTATATGCTGGGGACTGATCAAAAGAGACCCTCAGTCTTTCCTTGGCAGGACCAATGAGGATCCCCTGGGGAAAATTCTAGAGTCACTGGAGCAAGGAGAAAACATCACTGACAGGCGAGTCTGTCATCTTGCTTCTTGCCATCTCTTCTAGAGCAATGACACCCAGCAGGTGGCAGGGAACCAGAATTCAATGGCATCACTGAGTAACGGAATCATTAGTGATGATGGTGATCACCATATATTAAGGATTAGCCTTTCACTCTCATTTTCTTGTCACTTAGTAAGCTCTGAAACTCCTATGAAAGCTGATAGGGGAGAAAGCTCCAAGACTGATAGCAAGTGAGTGCCCTATCAGCTAGCTAGGTGAGGGCTCAAAACTAAGTTGGATTTAATTTAGAAAATAAGACCAAAAAATGTTTTATTTCCTGTACCAGAGCAATCAGGAACAAATTCATGCCTATCACAAATACATTTTAAAAATGGAAGGAAGCATCTATCCTCTGAGAATTGGGTTAAGGTTCAAAGGAGCTTTCACTTTGTACATAAAATGTGTATGTGTGTGTCTGAGGGAAAGAATAATCATCTTTTCCTTTCAAAACAAAAACAAAAGTCAATTTGGGTTGAGAAGGGGTTTTGGAGATACACAGATATCTTCAAAGTCATTTAGAGTAGTCTTTGCCTAGAATGACTTTGAGAGCTTGGAAGCCCTAGATTGAAACATAGCTTTGAAGGGGATAAGCTAGAAGAAACCCCAAAGCATATGATCTCTTTTACTCATTATCCAGTTCTACAAAGAACATTTGTGAGTGTGAATATTGTATACTATTTCATAAACTGCAATTACATGACCAATTAAATATCAATCATTTATTTCTTCAACATTGAATGAATATTTCTGGCCTATTATGTGCCAGGCAGTTTTCTAGGCACTTAGGATACAGAGCACAATGAAAATCAATTAATTCTACTTCTTACACACATTTTAAGTGACTCCTTTTGTGTCTTCCACACTATTGGTATAGGACATACCATTCTACTATATTGTTTATCACATCGTGTCAAGGTAATCAGCTTATGTAATTTGGGTTGAAAACAACTTTTACAATATAAAAGAGAAAATATGAGAAGATGAGAATAATGGACCTGACTGTATAGAAGTTAAATTCTTCACAGAAACAAAACAAAACATCAAGAAAAATGATAAAGTAGGAGAAATATTTGCAACATAAAAGACACACAAGTTTTCTATCTGTAATAGATAAAGAGTTCTTCCAGGACACTAAGCAACAAATTAGTAACTAGTTGAAAAATCTCCAAAGGTCACAAACAGAAAATATACAAAAGGAGAAATTATATAGCTAATAAATACATTTAAACCTTTTAAACATTTATGCTCACTAGTAACCAAGGAAATGTAAATCTAAGCAAAAAGATACTATCTCTGGCTAGTGAACTTTCAAAGATTAAAATCTTTAAATCTCTAGTTCTAATTCTTTAATAGTTTCCCAACTGTTGGCATTTGAGGCAGGATCATTCTCTGTGGTGGGCCACTGTCCTGTGTACCGTAGGATGGTCACCAGCATCCCTGGTCTCTCCCTGCTAGATGCCAGTAGCATCCCCTCTGTGTTATGCCAGCCAAAAATGTCTCCAGAAAGCGTCACGTGTCTTCTGAGAGGCCAGTTCGCCCTGAGCCGAGAACCGCTGCCCTAAGCACGTGGGCTTCCCAGGTGGTGCTAGTGCTAAAGAACCCGCCTGCCAGCGCAGGAGACCTGGGCTCCATCCCTGGGTCGGGAAGATCCCCTGGAGAAGGAAATGGCAGCCCACTCCAGTATTCTTCCCTGGAGAATCCCATGGACAGAGGAGCCTGCTGGGCTACAGTCCATGGGGTCACACAGAGTTGATCACACCTGAAGCAACTTAGCAGGCATGCTCTAGGCATATGAAGGCACTTGGCATTTCTCCTGCTCATCATCACCTCTTTTAGTTTCAGAGATATGCATACTCTTTTTCTTTTTTTTTTGCCAATCTTTATTGTTTCCATTTGGTCCAAGGCAGAGGTTAGTCAAGTGGTCGGTCGATCATCTTCTGGATGAATTTCACCTGCTCATCTAGGAAATGATTCTTCAGGAAGTCACAGAGATGCTGGGTGACTTCATGCTTCTCCTAGGCCAATTCATGGAAAAAGAGACCCAGGTCCTCCAGATCCACACTGTCCTGTGGAAATAGAAGCCCAGAGAAAGGTAAGTGCAGGAAGCATGCAGATGGAGGTTGACAAAGCGGTGGACAGGGCCTCCGCCTTGGTGGAGACGTTCTGAGGGATCTGGGAGCTCAGGCTTGATCAGCAATGAGGAGTTAAATTCAAAAACTTGTGTTAGCTGGTCCTGGAGGCTAATGATAGCTGAGTGGCTGCTTTCAAAGGTTGTGACTTGACAAAAGGTTGGAGGGTGGTTGGAGGCTGGAGGCAGGGGTGTCCCTGGGTCTGTTCCATGCAAATTCTGTTGAACCAAGAGGCACATCCCAGGGCCGCTTGGTGCACTGCCCAGATCTTTGCATTTTCTTGCTCCTGTGCATTTCCTTTCAAGCTCTTTAAAAAAGCTTAAAAAAAAAAAAACCAACCTCTTTTACTCTTCATGTTTCTGTTGAGGTTTTTGAGAAGCTTTCCGTGACCCCTTGAGATGGATTCCCACTGCACCCTGCATTTACCCTGATCTCAGCTCATTTCACACTGTCTTCTTCTTAATGTAATTATTATCCAGTCTCCTCTAATAGAACATAAAATCCCCCCAGGCCCATCCTAGCAACCTGTGTTTTTGTGGGCCTCTTTGTCCATAACTAACATTAGAATTGTATTTTATCACTGCATTAGAATAAAGACTAATACAATCCAGCCAGGATTACATTCATTTCTTTTTTCTCATCTTAAAGAAAATTAAAATATTTTTGCAGACCCCTGAAAAGTACTGTTGTTCCTAGGAACTGTGTTCACCATGCCTAATGGATAAGTTGGCCCTGGCTTCAAAAAGATGAATGGTACCTGTCTTTGTCCCTACTGTGCACTCAGTGTCAACATTGAGTAGCTCTTTAATAAATAGTTCTCAAATAAATAAATGGATTAAATTTTTACTAAACAGGCAGTATTTCTAAATACTTGAATCCCAAGACTTTAAAATAAATTTAACTAAGCAAGATATACTCATTTCATTAGATTTTGTTCCTAACCTCATTGTGCTCTAGTTTTGACCTGCTTGAAAAATGTTCTGCATTCTCTCATCATATATATTATTAAAGTATTTCTGACACACTTTTTAAAAATTTTAAATAGATCCTTGATCATCTAGCTTTCCACCTGATTCTGATATCAAATACTTGTTGTTAAACTGAAAATGATAGTCCCATAGAATATATATCACATTACTTTATGTGGATTCTTCTATCCTTTTTCTACTGGCTTTCTTTTCTTTTGTAAAATAAGGCTATAACAGGTAAATTTGTGAGTCTGGTAGGATGTATAAGAGTTAAGTGACAACTAAGTCTATCTTGTTTTGCTGGTACTTCAAATTGTGATTTTTAACAGTTTTGTGAAATTTCAATTTTGTCAGTTTACCTAAGCTGTCACCAAGCACTGTCATGTTGATCTAGTCTAACCAGTGCATAAATTCCCACGTGGCTCAGTGGTAAAGAATTCAGCTGCCACTGCAGGAGACATTAGTTTGGTCCCTGGGGTTAGGAAGATCCCCTGGACAAAGAAATGGCAACCCACTCCAGTATTCTTGCGTGGAAAACCCCAGAGACAGAGGGGACTGGTGGGTCCATGAAGTCACAGAAGAGTCAGACATGACTTAGTGACTAAACAAACAAACAAACAAAACAATAACCAATGTATAGTCCTTGCCCTCAAGGAGTTCAAAGATTAGTGCTATTCTTCAGTTTCCTTTCTAGGATTAAAATGCATGCTTATAATCAGCCCTCCTTATCCACAGGTTCCAAATCTGTGGCTTCTACCAACCATGGATCAGAAATAATAAGAGAAAAAAATTACAGAAAGTTCCAAATGGCAAAACTTGAATTTGCTGCACATTGGCAACTATTTATATGGCTTTCACATTGTAGTAAACATAAGTAATCTAGAGATGATTTAAAGTGTATGGAAGGATATGCAGAGGTTATATACAAATATTATGCTATTTTGTATAAGGGACTTGCACATCCTTGGATATTGGTAACCTCCAGGGGGAGGAGACAGGGTCCCAGTGCCCTGTGCATACTGAAAGAAAACTGTACATTAGTAATCAAAGGCCTACTAGGTATTTGTGAAGTAAGAGCAAACTCACTGATGGTCTTGGGAGAAGAGGCATCATGGACATATTTAGGACAAGCAAACTACTCCTGCTGTACTCTAGAGCACATCTTTCTAGGGCAGAATATTTACACCTTCCTGCTCTGCTATCTGCTGTTCAAAATGTTATTTTTCTGCAACTAAGAGTCATGATGTTGTCCTTCTTGAATTAATTACAGTTTTGTAAAACGTTGCAATTCCCAGGAGAACCAATATTATTTACTGATAGCATTTTCAGTTCAGTTCAGTTGCTCAGTTGTGTCCAACTCTTTGCGACCCCATGAACCGCAGCATGCCAGGCCTCCCTGTCTGTAATCAACTCCCTGAGTTTACCCAGGCTCATGTGCATTGAGTTGGTGATGCCATCCAACCATCCCATCCTCTTTCTTCCCCTTCTCCTCCTGCATTCAATCTTTCCCAGCATCAGGGTCTTCTCAAATAAGTCAGCTCTTCACATCAGGTGGCCAAAGTACTGATGTTTCAGCTTCAACATCAGTCCATCCAATGAACACTCAGGGCTGATTTCCTTTAGGATGGACTGGTTGGATCTCCTTGCAGTTCAAAGGACTCTCAAGAGTCTTCTCCAACACCACAGTTCAAAAGCATCAATTTGTTGGCACGATGGCACCCACTCCAGTACTCTTGCCTGGAAAATCCCGTGGACAGAGGAGCCTGGTGGACTGCAGTCCATGGGGTCGCGAAGAGCTGGACATGGCTGAGCGACTTCCCTTTCACTTTTCACTTTCATCCATTGGAGAAGGAAATGGCAACCCACTCCAGTGTTCTTGCCTGGAGAATCCCAGGGACAGGGGAGCCTGGTGGGCTGCCATCTATGGGGTTACACAGAGTTGGACACGACTGAAGCAACTTAGCAGCAGCAGCAGCTTTCTTTATACTCCAACTCTCACATCCATACATGACTATTGGAAAAACCATAGCCTTGACTAGATGGACCTATTGACAAAGTAATGTCTCTGCTTTTTAATATACTGTCTAGGTTAGTCATAACTTTTCTCCCAAGGAGATGGCTGCCATCACCATCTGCCGTGATTTTGGAGCCCCCCCCCCAAATAAAGTCAGCCACTGTTTCCACTGTTTCCCTATCTATTTGCCATGAGGTGATGGGACCGCATGCCATGATCTTAGTTTTCTGAATGTTGAGCTTTAAGCCAACATTTTCACTCTCCTCTTTCACTTTCATCAAGAGGCTCTTTAGTTCTTCTTCACTTTCTGCCATAAGGGTGGTGTCATCTGCATATCTGAGGTTATTGATATTTCTCCTGGCAGTCTTGATTCCAGCTTGTGTTTCTTCCAGTCCAGCGTTTCTCATGATGTACTCTGCATAGAAGTTAAATAAGCAGGGTGACAATATACAGCCTTGACGTACTCCTTTTCCTATTTGGAACCAGTCTGTTGTTCCATGTCTAGTTCTAACTGTTGCTTCCTGACCTGCATACAGATTTCTCAAGAGGCAGGTCACGTAGTCTGGTATTCCCATCTCTGGAAGAATTTTCCACAGGTTATGTATTTTGTGGTGACATTGTGGATAACTAATGGTTTTCATTTTTCATTAATAACATTTCTCCCTTTGTAGGATGGATAATCTTTAAACGGGTGTCCAGTCGTGTGTAAATCTAACTAAAGAATGTAGATTCATGTTTGATTCCACAAAGAGTGTGGCTTACTTTTGTTTCTGTGAGTCAGTTTTGACCCCCAGTTAAGTCTCTCCTAATCCTGTTGGTCATAATCAATTGCTTCTTTCCCTGAGCTCTCCCAGGAGGGTCTTTGTCTCTCTATTTAGTATTTACTTATTCTGTTTTAGTTGTTTTATCTGTTATTAGAAGGAACAGATAAGACATTGTTCTAGTAACATTCTTCTCTGTGCTCTTCTAAGCACCAAGCATATGCCTTGCGCCTAATATATCTGACAACATTTTTGCTGGATTAAAAATAATTTCATAGATGAAATAGAGTTTGTAATATCCATAATAGCCTCAGGCCTTAATGCATATTTTTAAAAGGTATACATTTTGACAAGCTTCCCTGATAGCTCAGTTGGTAAAGAATCCACCTGTGATGTGGGAGACCTGGGTTCCACCCATGGGTTGGGAAGATCCCCTGGAGAAGGGAAAGGCTACCCACTCCAGTATTCTGGCCTGGAGAATTCCGTGGACCATATAGTCAATGGGTTCTCAAAGAGCTGGACTCGACTTTCACTTTCACTTTTCATACATTTTGATAGTATGGGTGTGTGAGTGTATCTGGTGAAACTCCTGTGAGAAACCTGCCTAGATTTTTTTAAAGCAAGATTTTCATCAGCCAGGCAGCTTTTAGTGTTCACAACCTTATTGCTAGCAGTAAATTTCTTTGAAAATGCCAAGTGAGGCTCATCGGGCTAATGGATTTATCCACTATGATATTCTAGGAAATTATGTCAATCCAACTTGCCAGAAGTTGCTTCAAGGTCAAATACTGAAATATCTAAGTAGATTACAAGGATGCCTGGAAGAATCTTTTTTGACAGTCTTATCTATTTCTACATCACTATTCCCAACTCTGATTACATATTTCTACAATCCAATGTTCAGATATACTTTCTTTTCTACTCTTCCTATTTACAGTTGGAATCTGGCATTTATTTAAGTTTTCAGCTCACTGGATATTTCAGAAAATTTTACCCTTTGAAAGAAGCACTTCTTTGGCTCCAAAAAGCAAAGAAAAAATCAGGAGAATGAAATAGTAACATTTCATTTGGAAATGGCTTCCTCTAAAGCAAGTGATCAAGAATTAGATGCTGACCTTGGACTTCCAAACTCCAGAACTGAGAAAATAAATCTTCATTCTTTATGCCAAAAAAAAAAAAAAAGAGAGAGAGAGAGAGAGAGAGAGGAAGAGAGAATTAGAACATGATCACACAGGTGCACTGAATGGGCTGAACAAACTCTGTTTTACTGACATATGTGTAATGATTGGCAAGTATCAGACAATGGAAAATACAACTCCCACGCAGTCAAATTGTCCCTCCCTGGCCACTTCCTGTCCAGTTATTCACTCAAGACAGGTCTTCAATCACTTGGCCAATTATAAAGCACACCACTAGCTAGCTGTTTACTCTCTGGCTTCCTATTTACTTTGACAGACCTCTGATCATTGGGTTCACTAAAGGGAAAAAACGCCATCATGGAAAGACATTAAGTGTATAAGAGAGGCCCCAACGTGAGCCTAAGTTGTACTCAAGTATATTTCAAAGTATCCCAATAGACTGTCTATACATTCCTTGAAAGCAGAGACCTTCAAGACTCATATTTTTGGAGCTACATCTCTGTCTTCATTGTCACCTTTGGGCTTATTGGTTTGACATTTCTTCTGTTTGACTTTTTCCCCTGGGGCAACATTTTTTTAATAAAATTTTTTAAAAAATTGAAGCATAGTTGATTTAGGGCTTCCCAGGTGGCTCAGTGGTAAAGAATCTACCTGCCAACGCAGGACATGCAGGTTCGATTTCTGGTTGGGAAGATCCCTTGGAGGAGGAAATGGCAACCCACTCCAGTATTCTTGCCTGGAAAATTCCATGGACAGAGAAACCTGGCGGGCTATAGTCCATAGGGTTAGTTGCAAAAGAGTCAGACAGGACTTAGTGACTAAACAACAGCAACAACAGCACTAGTTGATTTACAGTATTATATTAGTTTTAGGTCTACTACATGGTAATTCAAAATTTCTATAAATTATACTCAATTTAAAATTATTATAAAATATTGGCTATATTATTTGTGCTGTACAATAGATTCTTGAAATTTATTTATTTTATACATAGTAGTTTTGTATTTCTCAATTCCTTACTCTTGCCCCTCCCCCTTTACCTTTGCTGTTCATTTGTTTCTCCAGTTTAATCCTACATCTCATTTTGGCTTCGTTTGATTCCACATGACCTCCTTGAACTCTGCAGTACATGTCTTTGTAGTGCTTTGGGGAGTCAAGGAAGAAGAGTGTTAGTTGAGGGAGGATGGGAGGATAGGGGGCCTACAGAGTAGGGGAGATAAGTCAGCAGCTTTTCAGACATACGATGACAAAGGGATTCAGAATCAGCGAGGGATGTACTTGGGGACGAGATTGCACCTCTGCAGCCAGTGTCCCCATCCCAGGAATCCTTGGATATTAGGGAGAGTGCTAGACTTTTCATTATATAAGTAATAATGACATATCATTTTATATTTGGGTATTATATGAAAGAGTAGCTTCAGAAGACTGGAGAACTTGGCAGCATTTGGGTATTTGAACAATGTTTTTAATATTGTTATTCAAATCTATTAAGAATTCCTTTGTTTTCTAGCAATTGTTTTTTACTTACAGTTGTATTTGTTAAAAATCCTGGGTTGGAGTTTAACCTGGTTGAACAGGAAAATCAAAGAGGGAGACAGAGAAGCCTTTCTTTTCCTCTGTGCCAAGGGAGTGTATGAGAATTTTAACACAAGATGTAGCCCTGGCTTTAATTCAGGAAAACACCAGAGAAGGCTATAATTGAGTTCCTATAAAGAAATAAGTTCTTTAATCAGTATCATCTTTTATTTACCAAGAAAAGCATACCATTGCAGTGTGCCAGGAAAGTAGAATTCTATTATGTTTACCTTGAAGTGCTGAGTGTAATGAAGTCATTGGCAAGTGCTATTCATTTTTAAAGGCAAGCAAGAGAAAAATAATAAAACTCAAACCTCTACATTTCTATTGATCACAGGATGCAGATCTTATTCATTGTCTCTTTATGTATCAAGAAATGGGAACATACATGTTTTAAAAATGCTAAAACTTTGATTCCATTTTCTTCTCTTCTTCTCCGGGAAATTCTCTGAGCATTTGAAAAGGTGGAAAGATTAGAGAAAACTGTTCTTTGGATGTCTAGACTCTATTTGATTAGAATCATAGCAAACATGTTTTGTTTTTGAAAAAGTAGAGTGGAGTTCAGCGTCAATGCTGGGATACAGTATACAGTGAGAATACGGAAGTGTTACATAGAGTCTTCAGACAATAACACTTGGAGTTTGTAATAAATTTGGGGAAAATACATTTATTGAGTTAAGCAGTAAATGATAAGATGTAGATTTAACTGTGATCTGTAACATGTTCAATGAAACAATAAATATGCTTGTAAAATGAAATGGTTTAATTCTGTATAATTTCTCAATATGTCACAGTTTTGTGGATTTCTATGCAGGAAGAAATACTAGTCCAAAACATAACTTGGTAGTAAACTAAATATGAGAAATCATAAAATTTTTATATCTATTGATTCTTTATTTTCAAAGTGTAAGAGATGTTGCGTCTGCTCTTAGGTAATGTTTGGTTCTTGTTATCACAAAGGCTTGCTTTGGGGTCCAGAGGAAAAAGAGATGCCTGCATTTATACTGTTCAGGTGTTTCACACTGTGTTTCATTTTTCTTCAGGGAGAAAATAATAATTTCTGTGATGATCTGGTAGTTTCATGTCTGCGCAAATCTAACTAGTTTGGAGGGGTCACTATGTGTCAGTCTCCATTTTGTGTTTAGGAGATTCAGTGATTGAAACACCTATATATTCAGAGGAAAAGAGCAGAAACAGGAACTCGAGTATTGAAGCTCTGTGTGCTAAAAATCAAAGTGTGTGCGTGCGCTGTGTTAGCTGCTCAGTCGTGTCTGAGTCTTTGTGACCCCACAGACTGTGGCTGGCCAGGCTTCTCTGTTTAGGGGACTCTCCAGGCACGAATACTGGAGTGAACTGACATTCCCTTCTCCAGAGGAACTTCCCAACCCAGGGATCGAATCCTGGCCTCCTGCATTGCAGGCAGGTTCTTTACCATTTGAGCTACAGGGATGTCCTGAAAATCAAAGACCCACACAGAATTAGAAATATAATTTTTCCTCTTTTCATAAAAAAGGGGAATGTGAGACAATTTATGAAAATAAGCTATATAATGCCTGCGAGGAATTGAGGGCAGTGGTTAGCTTTTTTGACAGGAAAATATTTTTCTATCTGTATTTTGGTGTCAAGGTTACCTTTCATTTGGAGGATTTTGTAATTCTGCATTTATCGAGAGACTGTTACTTATTTTCAAAACTATGTATGCAAATTATGATTAAATTCCAGAGGATTTAATCTTTTGAATATCATCTTGAAAATAAGAACTATGGTACACTGAGATGATAATTAACTCATTATGAATAATTTATTTTATACCTGGAAACTCTGGGCAGAGCAAAGTTGATGTTACCTAAATTTTCAAGCAGATACCAGTCAAGATAGCAGTAAGTTCAAGTCCTATGTGTAGTATTGCATATTAAGTGAGAAATCTCATTACAAAAGTCCAGCATTTAATGTTTCTTATTTTATAATATTTATGCTAAAAATTCCCAGCTTGGGATGCTGAAAGAATTACAATGTCCAAATAGTGTTTTTATAGTAAACAGATTTTAATTATTTTAGCTCTCCTGAAAAAAAGGTAACCAAATAAACTTTGACTATGGTAGCTTTTATATTTTAAAATTTGCAGCATTGATAATTAATCTTCTTTAAGCTGGTGAGTGAATATAACTATCTTTTGTAAAGAATTACAATGTCCAAATAGTGTTTTTATAGTAAACAGATTTTAATTATTTTAGCTCTCCTGAAAAAAAGGTAACCAAATAAACTTTGACTATGGTAGCTTTTATATTTTAAAATTTGCAGCATTGATAATTAATCTTCTTTAAGCTGGTGAGTGAATATAACTATCTTTTGATTATAGATTTCAAAT
This sequence comes from Madoqua kirkii, assembly GCA_006408675.1. Classification (NCBI taxonomy): domain Eukaryota; kingdom Metazoa; phylum Chordata; class Mammalia; order Artiodactyla; family Bovidae; genus Madoqua; species Madoqua kirkii. The sequence continues at coordinate 3,292 of SJYC01145713.1, read as the reverse complement.
AATGGAGGCCATTAGACATCATAGGATTTGTCACGATCAAACAGCATGTCGTTTGTAGATTACGTTAAATTCTGATGTCAAGGAAGAACATATTGGTCTACTATTCATCTGTTTATTTATTTTATCCTTATGCATTTTGTTTAACTATCTAGCACTTACTATGTGCCCGATAATACTCTGTTTACAGTGACCCTATGAGGCAAGCACTATTTCGATCCTCATTCTTTTGAAGAGGAATGTGGTTTAGTAAAAATAGTATGAATTTTAGCAAGAAACAGACTTGAATTAAATTCTAAATATATAACTTACTAACAATGTGTGTGTGTGTGCTAGTCACTCAGTTGTTTCTAACTCTATGCAACCCCATGGACTGCAGCCCACCAGGCTCCTCTGTCCATGGAATTCTCCAGGTGAGAATACTGGAGTGGGTTGCTATGCCCTGTTTCAGGGGATCTTCCTGACCCAGGGATCGAACTTGGGTCTCTTGTATTGCAAACAGACTCTTTACTGTCTGAGCTACCAGGGAACAACTAGCAAGGTAGCCATGGGTATTAAATATGTGCTTATGTCTCTAAGCCTCAATTTCCTTTATACAAAATGAGGGAAGATACTTAATACTTTCCAGGTTTATTGTGAACGTTGAATCAAAATATTGGAAAGCAACTAGCACAGTTTCTGGTACATCATAACTTCTCAATACAGATTAATTTTCTTCCCATTCACTTTAGCCTTGTGTTAGTCAGGACTCTTAGTTATAAGCGGTGGAAACCCTCATCAAACAGAATCTTTAGAGAAGAAAAGGATATGTTCATTCATTTAACTGGGAAATTCAAGATGTTTCACCAGTGCCATTAGAATGTCTTTCTCTCGGTAGTGCTCTTCACTATTTTGGTTTATTTTCAGGCAGACTCCAATCCAATCTTTATTGATAACATTTTAATTTGCTTTTTGCCAGATTGCATTTGGTCAATTTCATGGTCTGGTAACCAAAGGCATATTTCTCTTAGAGTCATAGACCTTGAGTCTGGGCCTCATAATTTCTGCCTTAAAAAAAATATTTTTAAAATATTTATCTACCTGCAATTCAAGAGACCCAGCCTCAATCCCTGGGTCGGGAAGATCCTGTGGAGGAAGGCATGGCAATCCACTCCAGTATTCTTGCCTGGAGATTCCCATGGACAGAGGAACCTCGTGGGCTATAGTCCATAGTGTTGCAAAGAGTGATGTGACTGAGTGACTAACACTTTATTCATTTGGCTGTGCAAGGTCTTCGTTGTGGCACACAGAATCTTTGATCTTGGTTGCAGTGCGTGGGATCTAGTTCTCTGACCAGGGATTAAACCTGGGCCCCCTGTATTTCAAGTGTGGAGCCTTAACCACTGAACTACCGAAGAAGTCCTAGAATTTCTGCCTTTATACAACCAACCAAGATGCTCTACCCATTGGCACAGCCCTTAGTTAAATAGCATTTAACTTCTCTTTCTTGGGAGAAGTTAAAGTAGGTTAGGGTATGATTGAGGTACAGCTTATCTGCCCCTTGCCCAAGGCAGAATCCTAATAGTTCCTTAAAATGCAGGTAATTGTGTCCTCTGTCACACAGGAAATACACAGGATAAGGCCTTTGGTAGGCAACTAGGAGATCTATACTGGTCTAATCTCCTGATATATCTACTGTTCCCCAAAACTTGTTCACATAAGTTTAGCTTGGAGCAAAGTATACATACAGTACTTCCAACCTGATAAGATTCATGATTATCTATCTGTCAGCCATTTTTTTATTTCTAGCCACAAGCAGAAAGTTATTTTCTTCCCTATCCACTATCACACATAAAAACATGGACCATACCTTTTATCCTTCTTGAATAGGCACCTATTCAAGGACAAAGGCAGTAGACAATGAAATACAGTATCCTGAAATATTTATATCAAGCCCCTGCAGTTTGGTAAGCTCCAGTCCTAAGATGCAACAGGGGTACTTTAATAAACTACTGCGAAATCTATGGTCAATTTCATGGCTGGAGGCAGGAGAATCGACTGCCCCACATTTCAATCGCGATCAACCAGTTCTGTGTTTGGGATCTGTTATTTTCTAATATCACTCTTCTAGATATCAATGTCAATTTTATGAAACATCCCTTTGGACCATGACAGAGGTTTGGCTGCTACTGGTCCCTTTAACAATCTTTGCTGAAATATCAGCAAGGTGATTTCCCTTAGCAGCTTTCAAAGAGTTTAGTCGTGTCCGACTCTGTGCGACCCCATAGATGGCAGCCCACCAGGTTCCCCTGTCCCTGGGATTCTCCAGGCAAGAACACTGGAGTGGGTTGCCTTTTCCTTCTTCAATGGATGAAAGTGAAAAGTGAAAGGGAAGTCACTTAGTCGTGTCCGACCCTTAGCATGGACTGCAGCCTACCAGGCTCCTCCATCCATGGGATTTTCTAGGCAAGAGTACTGGAGTGGGGTGCCATTGCCTTTTCCATAGAATGCCCACAAAGCTTCAAAAAAAGAACTTAAGAGCCAGATAAAAATATTGCATTCAATAATTCCTGAACATAGAGGCCATTTTAAATTTTATTTCCACTGGAGGTAAAGAAGACATGTTGTTTCAACAACATTTCAAAATCATGAGCTACTCTAAAACCTTATCTGCTATCAGTGCAAATATTGGCAGTTTTGTCCTTGGCTAAAATGCAAGCCTGTGTAAGAGCTTATAATTCAGCCTATTGTGCCAAAGTAGTCATAGGTAAAGGTGTTGCTTCAACAACTTCAAAAGAATTTGTAATGCCACATCCAGCAGAGTATTTGATATGGTCACATTTAAATCAGAATCATCAGTGAACCATGATAGGCCAACATTACCTAGTGGAATTTCCTGTGGATCATTACAAGGAGTCAGGAGATGGTCTGTCAGCCTTAAGCAGTCCTGAGGGGCTTCGTTGGTGACAAAGAGGAAAAGATCAGCCAAGTTAAGGTTACTACAACATAAAAGCATTATATGAGAAGAAACTAACAAAAGGACATGAGAGGTGAGGTGCTGACTGAGAAATGTTGAGTGTGATGAGAATTCAGAAGACTTCCCTGTGTAGCTCAAACGGTAAAGAATCTGCCTGTGAGGCAGGAGATCAGGGTTCAGTCCCTGGGTTGGGAAGTTCCTCTGAAGAAGGGAATGGCAATCCACTCTAGTATCCTTGCCTGGAGAATTCCATGGACAGAGAAGCCTGGCGGGCTACAGTCTGTGGGGTCGCAAAGAGTTGGACGCGATTGAGTGACTAATACAACACAGTCCTGATAC
>SJYC01145712.1:0-23384 GCA_006408675.1 Madoqua kirkii | reverse complement strand
TCTGAAAGAGATGGGAATACCAGACCACCTGACCTGCCCCTTGAGAAACCTATATGCAGGTCAGAAAGCAACAGTTAGAACTGGACATGGAACAACAGACGGGATCCAAATAGGAAAGGAGCACATGAAGGCTGTATATTGTCACCCTGCTTATTTAACTTCTATGCAGAGTTAATCATGAGAAACGCTGGGCTGGAAGAAGCACAAGCTGGAATCAAGATTGCCAGGAGAAATATCAGTAACCTCAGATATGCAGATGACACCACCCTTATGGCAGAAAGTGAGGAACTAAAAAGCCTCTTGTGAAAGTGAAAGAGGAGAGTAAAAAAGTTGGCTTAAAGCTCAACATTCAGAAAACTAAGATCATGGCATCTGGTCCCATCACTTTATGGGAAATAGATGGAGAAACAGTGAAAACAATGTCAGACTTTATTTTGGGGGGCTCTAAAATCACTGCAGATGGTGACTGCAACCATGAAATTAAAAGACGCTTACTCCTTGGAAGGAAAGTTATGATCAACCTAGATCACATATTCAAAAGCTGAGACATTACTTTGCCAACAAAGGTCTGTCTAGTCAAGGCTATGGTTTTTCCAGTGGTCATGTATGGATGTGAGAGTTGGACTATAAAGAAAGCTGAGCGCCAAAGAATCGATACTTTTGAACTGTAGTGTTGGAGAAGACTCTTGAGAGTCCCTTGGACTGCAAGGAGATCCAACCAGTCCGTCCTAAAGGAGATCAGTCCTGGGTGTTCACTGGAAGGACTGATGCTAAAGCTGAAACTCCAGTACTTTGGCCACCTCATGTGAAGATTTGACACATCGGAAAAGACCTTCATGCTGGGAGGAATTGAGGGCAGGAGGAGAAGGGGACAACAGAGGATGAGATGGCTGGGTGGCATCACCGACTCAATGGATATGAGTTTGGGTCAGCTCTGAGAGTTGGTGATGGACAGGGAGGCCTGGCGTGCTGCAATACATGGGGTCGCAAAGAGTCAGACACGACTGAGCAACTGGATTGAACTGAACTGAAGATGGCTGAAAAGTGTGATTGCCTTGTTTTAATTTGAATTTCCATTTTTAAAGGTTTTTTTTTCCCCCAGATTTACTGAGATACAGGAGAAATATGACACTGTGTAAGGAAGGTGATGATGTGGCAACTGTATGTATTGCTAAATGATTACCATAGTAAGATCAGTCACACAGTTACCTTGTGTGTGTGAGTGAACTTCTAGGACTTACTCTCAGTCGGACACAACTGAGAGACTGAACTGAACTGAAATAAAAGAAGAAATCACCAGACTGATGGCTTAGAAGACATTACTAGGCTGTTATTGTCCCCCAAAAAATCAATCTATAATTCCGTATAATCCAAATCAAAATCCCAATAAGCTTTTCTTTTTTTCATAGGCCTTTATGTGAGAAATTTATATGAAAAAAACTAAATCCATCTTGGGGGCGAAAAGAGACAAAGTTGGAGACCCACACCCATGACTTCAAAACCTAATATTAAGCTATAATCATGAAGATGTAACAGTCCTGGTACAAGGACAGACAAATAAATTAAGGGAAGGGAAATAAGGCCACAAATCAATTGTTGACACCACCTTATGGATTGTAAACTTCATATTTGTATCTGAATTTGTTTGGTCCTTTGATTTGTCTTCAGAGTCTAAATAGGGCAGAGTTAACGAGTGTAATGTAACAACAGCCAGAATGTAGTACATAGTAGATGCCCAATAAATAATTATTAAATAAGTGCATTTTGGGGAATGAAGTGGGAGTAACAATCTGGTCTCCTTCCAAGATCAAACTATTCTCCATCAGACATGCAGTTTTGGAGGCAAAGAAACTACTGTACCTTAATCTACTCCACACCACCTCTCCTAGCTCCATTCCTTGGAGAATGGAATTGTCTTTCTTCACCTCAGCCATCCAGAAATCAGAATCACCAGCTCATGGAGCTCCACCCTGCCTATGCTACTACTGCAGACCCTCCAAAGTTCAGGAAGCAGATCATGCTGTCAGCTGTAGAGGTGACACCCACAAGTCCTGGAATCCTTGGTCTCCTTGGTCTCCTCCAGTACAACAGGCTGAGAAGTGACAAGTGGAGCTAGAAATCACCCCCTTAGGAAGGGTGACCAAATGCCTAGGTTTGCCCAGGACAGAGAGTTTTCCTGAGACAAAGGACTTTCCATTTTAAAACCAGGATGCCATTCTCCCAGATCATCCTACCCTCTCCCTCTCCCTCAGAGTCCAATGGCACCGAAACATGTATACTATCATATAAGAAATGAAGCACCAGTCTATGTTCAATACAGGATACAGGATGCTTGGGGCTGGTATACGGGATGATCTGGGAAGATGGTGTGGGGTGGAAGGTGGGAGGGGGCTTGGGCATTGGGAGATCGTGTACACCTATGGCTGATTCATGTCAATGTATGGCAAAACCAATACAGTATTGTAAAATAGAATAAAGTATTAAATTAAAAAGAAAAAGAAAATTAGCCACCCAAAAGCCCAAATAAATAAATAAAACCAGAATGTGCCTGCTAAATTGCTTCAGTCATGTGCGATTCTTTGCGACCCCATGGACTGTTGCCCGTCAGGCTCCTCTGTCCATGGGATTCTCCAGGCAAGAACCCTGGAATGGGTTGCCATGCCCTCCTTCAGGGGATCTTTCTGACCCAGGGATTGAACCCACATCTCTTATGTTTCCTGCATTGGCAGGTGGGTTCTTTACCACTATTAAAACCAGGATGTGTTGTTGTTCAGTCGCCAAGGAATGTCCAACTTGTGTGACCCCATTGACTGCAGCACACCAGGCATCTGTGTCCTTCACCATCTCTCAGAGTTTGCCTGAGTTCATCTCCAATGAATCATTGATGCCATCCAACCATTTCATCCTCTTTTGCCCTCTTCTCCTTCTGCCTTCAATCTTTCCCAGCATCAGAGTCTTTTCCAATGAGTCAACTGTTCACATGAGATGGCCAAATTATTGGAGCTTCAGCTTTAGCATCAGTCCTTTCAAAGAGTATTCAGTGTTGATTTTCTTCAAGATTGACTGATTTGATCTCTTTGCTTTCCAAGGGACTCTCAAAAGTCTTCTCCAGCACCACAGTTTAAAAATATCACTTCTTTGGCACTCTGCCTTGTTGGTAGTCCAAGATTTTGTTGTTCAGTCACTCAGTGGTGTCCAACTCTTTACGATCCCATGGACTGCAGCACACCAGGTTTCCCTGCTCTTCACCATCTCCTGGAGCTTGTTCAAACTCATGTCCATTGAGTCAGTGAAGCCATACAACCATCTCATTTTCTGTCATCCCCTTCTCCTCCTGCCTTCAATCTCTCCCAGCATTAGGGTCTTTTCTAATGACTGGGGTCTTCTTAGTCCAGGATATTAGTGGGCAAACAAGAAGAGTTGGTCACCATACCTCCCAGGAGTCCTGCCTCAACCTTCCTCATCCTGAAAAAGAAAGTCTAATGGACTATACCCTTCCCATGATGGGGAATACCCGTCTAGGGTCAGCAGTCTACTGTAGGGATTGATTTACATTTCAAGAACAAATATGGCGGCATGTCCCCAGCTCCAAAGCAGAGCCTGAAGCTCAGCAAGTGCTAGGTAAGCTGTTGGATGGACGAACATGCTACAGGAGCAGAGGAAAGGGACCCTGCCTCCGGGAACACGTCTACCCAAGCAGGGCTGTGTTCTGCAGCCATAGTTTGCACAGGACCAGCCTCATCCAGACCTATCATTTCCCTTCCCACCCTGCACATTCCATCAGAGACCCAGCTTTTGAACCTGTGTTCAACATTTACATACATTTAAATTATGTTTATGAAGCATTGTTTTATAAAAGCAACATATATTTTTAATACTTTAATACAGAATGTTACTAAGGAAAATCTCAGTCTTAACCCACCCCATCCCACCCAGCTGTAGGCCTCCTCTTTAGAGGAAACCAGTGGGAATTCCCTGGCAGGTCCAGTGGTCAGGACTCTGCTTTCATTGCCATGGCCATGTGACCAAAAAATAAAACTAAAAAATAAAAATGAAACCAGCAAGATTTTTTTGATTTGAGATGTGGTGGCTTTACCATCATCAAATTCATCAAATCTAATTAATGTGCATATACTTCTATTTCTTGATTTATCAACTGGATTAATATTCATTGACTTCCCCCTCATGAAAAAAAAAATGAAGACATTTGCTCACTTACATTACTGCTCATCTTCCAATTTTTTCCATGTTGTGTTAGTTATAGTGCTAGTTATTCTGTTCATTACTGCTTTAAGCTCAATGAATCTTTATTTCCACTTTAATCTACTTTGGCTATATCCTATGATTTCTACTATGTAAAATGAAGAAGTTAGCCCCTGTACTCTGCTCCACCTCTCCTCAACCCCCAGCTTCTTTTTCTGACTATAGCTATTACTTTGACATTCCCAAGAGTTAAAACTACCATGCTGCTGCTGCTAAGTCGCTTCAGTCGTGTCCGACTCTGTGCGACCCCAGAGATGGCAGCCTACCAGGCTCCCCCGTCCCTGGGATTCTCCAGGCAAGAACACTGGAGTGGGTTGCCATTTCCTTCTCCAGTGCATGAAAGTGAAAAGTGAAAGTGAAGTCGTTCAGTCGTGTCCGACTCTTCGTGACCCCATGGACTGTAGCCTACCAGGCTCCTCCATCCATGGGATTTACCAAGCAAGAGTACTGGAGTGGGGTGCCATTGCCTTCTCATTAACCATAATTAACTCTTTTGTGCTTTACCTAGAAAGTAATTCTGATCATTTAAATCCAATAAACAGCATTTACAACCTTATGATTAGAAATAAATTCTAGGGAATTCTCTGGCAGTCCAGTGGTTAAGATTCAGCACTTTCACTGCCAAGGGCCTGGGTTCAGTCTGTTCAGGGAACTAAGATCCCACAAGCTCTGTGTCATGGCCAAAAGAAAGAAAGAAAGAAACTCTAATTTGACATTATATGGATCTATTAAACAAGAAAAGGCTATTAGTAAAAAGAATCAGAAAACAGGAAAGAGTTCTGGGAAATGAAATATATGATTGCCAAGATAAAAAATATGATTTAGAAATCTAGAAACTAGTGCCAGAAAGTAAGGAAGTGCTTAAATAAATAGGATGGGGTGTGTCAAAGGGACATAGGAACCAGCCTGAAAGAGCTCTCAATAACCAGAGCTGGGATAATTTGAGCAACAAAATAGTGGAGTACTAGAGTGTAATCCAGAGTATAACACAAATACACAAAGCCCATGCTGATCTAAATAAGTGATTGAATAAATAAATACGCAGAGAGAAGGGAAAAATCTTCCTTACAGAAAAATTCCAAATAATGTATGTGGACCCTCCCCTCCAGACAAAGCTTAATTGGCTCTCTGCCTCTGGACTTAGTGACTCACTGCCAAAGAAGAAAGCATGGAAAAGGAAAAAATAGTAAGTTCACACTGGACAAATCTGACAAATTAATCAAGTGATCAAAGGTACCATCACCAGCTGATTGCATGTGGTGAGAGGGGCAACTCACCCCAGTCTAATCATGAGAAAAAAATCCAAATTGAGGGACATTCTACAAAATATCTGACAAATACTCTTTAATACTTTCAAAGTAACACAACAACAAAACAAACAGAAACGAAAAGCAAGGAAAGACGAAAGTATCCCAGAGGAGACTCAGGAGACAGGATAACTAAGTACAGTGGTATGCTGGATTGAGTCCTAGAACAGAAAAAGGATAGTGGAAAAGCTGTTGAAATTCTGATAAGATCTAACAAAGATTTGGAGAAACGAGAACAAAAATAAATAAACTACATGAACTAAAAGGCTTTTGCACAGCAAAAGCAACTATCAACAAAACAAAAGAACAGACTGCCAGATGGGAGAATACATTTGCAAATGGTATATTCGATAAGGTGTTAATATCCAAAATACACAAAGGCCTAGAACTCAACATCAAAAAAACAAGCAACCCAACTGAAAACGAGCAGAGGATTGAACAGATGTTTTTCCAAAGAAGACATACAGATGGCCAACAAATACATGAAAAGATGATTGTCACTAATCATGGAAATGCAAATCAAAACCACAATGAAATATCATCTCACACCTATCAGAATGGCAGTTATCAGAAAGACAACAAATAACAAATTTTTCGAGGATGTGGAGAAAAGAGACTCCTCTGTGCACTGTTGGTGGGAATGTAAATTGGTGCAGCCACTATGCAAAACAGTATGGTGATTCCCCCCACCCCCCTCACCAAATTAAAAACAGAATTACCATTTGATCCAGCAGTTCCACTCCTGGGTGTTTATCCAAATAAAATGGAAATACTAATTTGAAAAAATATATACACCCTTGTGTTCAATGCCTGTTTATTTATAATAACCAAGATACGGATGCAGTCCAAGTGTCCATCGATAGATGAATGGATAAAAAAGATGTCACACACATAGAATGGAAACTCAGCCATAAAAATGAATGAAATCTTGCCACCGAGGGTGACACGAATGGACTTGGAGGGTATTATGCTAAGTGAAATAAGTTAGACAGACAAAGGCAGATACTGTATGATTTCACGTATATGTGGAATCTAAAAAACAAAGCAAATGAGCAAACATAACTAGACAGAGACAGAGTTGTAGATATAGAGAACAAATGGATTGTTGCCAGAAGGGAGGAGAGCGGTAGAAGAGAAACGAGTGAGGGAGATTAAGGGCCACACACTTTTATTCGCAAAATAAATAAGTCAAGAATTATGTAATATCTTTGTGTGACGACAGACAGTAGCTAGACTTATTATGTTGAACATTTCAAAACGTATAGAAATACTGAATCACTATGTTGCTTGACAAGACTATGTTGCTAACATAGTGTTGTAGATCAGTTATATTTCAAAAAGAGACCAAGACTTCCCTCGTGGTATGGTGGTGAAGAGTCCACCTGCCAATGCAAGGAACACAGGTGTGATCCCTGGTCTGGTCTGGGCAGTTAAGCCAGTGCATCACAGCTACTGAGCCACACGCAGCAGATGCTGAAGCCTGTGTGCCCTAGAGCCCGCGCTCTACAAGTAAAGCCACAAGATTAAGTCTGTGAACCGCAGCTGGAGGGCAGCCCCTGCTCTCCGCAACTAGAGAAAGCCCGCATATAGCAAAGAAGACATAGCACAGCCATAAACAGACTATTAAAGAAATAAAAGAGATCAGGCTTGTGGTTACCAGAGGTGGAGGGTTAGAGGAGGGAGAATTAGATGAAGGTTACCAAAAGGTGCAAACTTCCAGTTATAAGTAATCACTAAGGATATAATGTAAAACATAATATATGTAGTTAACACTGCTGTATGTTTCACATGAAAGTTGTAAAGGGAGCAAATCCTAACAGTTTTCATCACAAGGAAAAAATTATTTTCTACTTCTTTAATCTTGCCTCTGTATGAGATGATAGAAGTTCACTAAACTTACTGTGACAATCATTTCATGATATATGTAAGTTAAATCATTATGCTAAACATCTTCAACTTATGCAATGCTACATGTCAATTATATTTCAGTAAAACAGAAGGAAAAAAATTTTAAAGCAGAGGATAATATCATGGCCATAGGTTTTATATTTCTATTTGTTTTTACTAAGGATTATTTTATCTTTTTTTCAGGTTTCTTCCAGCTGTTAAGCCCATGGTATCTTAGACTATCAAAGGTATCAAAGGCAAAAGATGCTGCTTTCCTGCCACCTGGAAATCTTGGAACGTTCTTATTTTTAATCATCATTTGAGAGTTTTCTTTCTATGTAAATTAATCAAATGACATATTTATGGTGTCAGAAATGTGATTTGCAATTGGAATTGCATTTTATTTCAGTTAATAATGAATTAATCTTGATATGCTGCTGCTAAGTCGCTTCAGTGGCTTCCGACTCTGTGCGACCCCATGCGACCCCATAGACGGCAGCCCACCAGGGTCCCCCGTCCCTGGGATTCTCCACGCAAGAACTCTGGAATGGGTTGCCATTTCCTTCTCCAATGCATGAAAGTGAAAAGTGAAAGTGAAGTCGCTCAGTCATGTCCGACTCTTAGCGACCTCATGGACTACAGCCCACCAGGCTCCTCCGTCCATGGGATTTTCCAGGCAAGAGTACTGGAGTGGGGTGCCATTGCCTTCAAAAACCTGAAGTTTAGGTAATAGTAATGAATGAATGTTAATATGTTTATTTTGATGCACTATGGTAATGTAAGATGCTAATTTTTAAAAATATTTATTTATTTGTCTGTGCTGTGTCTTAGTTGCTGCAAGATGCTAATTTTAGAGGAAGCTGGGTGAAGGGTAATGGGAACTCTCTGTATTATCTTTGCGACTTCTACATGAATCTAAAATTACTCCAAAGTAAAAAGTTTATTTTTAAAATGCTTAGAAGCAAAAAAGCCATGGAGTTCTCTAAGAATATAATCACAAAAAAGAATTTTTTTTAACTAAGGGGGGGAATCGAATAGTAGATCGTTACAAGAGGCCTGATATTTTTCTAATGAGAAAAACAGAGAAAAGAGAAGACAGAAGCAAGAAAATAATCAGAAAAATAATAGAAGGGAAATTCTCAGAGCAACAAAAACAACAAAACCCAAACCACCTCTAGATTAAAAGTGCCTGTTGATGGGAATTCTCTGATGTCCAGTGGTTAAGGCTCTGGTTAGGTGCTTTCACTGACAGGGCCTGTCTTCAGTCCCTGGCCAGGGAACTGAGATTCTATAAGTCATGCTGTGCAGCCAAAAAAAAAAAAAAATCGAATGCTGAGCAGAATCAAAGGGAAAAAACACACACAGCTTTGGGATCATAAGTTTTCAGAAAGCCTAATACCTTCTGAAACATAAAAACAAACAAGCAAGTTTTATGTAAGGAAGTAGAGATCAAACTGGCATTGGGCTTCTCTGAAGCTGGAAACTATGAAATGACCTGTAAAGTTCGGAGGGAAATGTGTTTGAACTAGCTTAATTAAAAGACAGTCATAGAGGGCTTCCTTGGTGGCTCAGTGGTAAAGAATCCACCTGCCAAAGCAGGAGACACAAGTTTGATCCCTGGTCTGGGAAAATCCCATATGCTGAGGAGAAACTAAGCCTGTGCTCCAGAGCCCAGGAACCGCAACTACTGAAGCCCATGTGCCCTAGAGCCTGCGCTCTGCAACACAAGAAGCCACCAGCACGACGAGAGGAGCCACCGCAGTGAGAAGCCTGAGCACCACCAGCTAGAGAGTAGCCCGTGCTCCCTACAACTAGAGAAAAGCCCATACAGCAATGAAGACCCAGTGCGACCAAATTAAATTAAAAAAATTTTTAAAGTCAACAATAGTGGCAAAATAGACTTTCACGTCCCATGCATTCATGCTGAAAAAAGTTACTTGCGTTTGTAGTTCAGAAAAATGAAAAAGGAAGATATGATTTACTGCTTTGATTCTCAAAGTATAGTTTCAGAAGCAGCTTCTGGCCACATGTCAGATATGCAAATTCTCAGGACCCACCCCTGACCTACTGAATCAGAAATTCTGGGGGCGGATCCCAGTGATCTGTGTTTAACAAGTCCTGGGCGATTCTGGCCCATGCTCAAGATTGAGAACCACTGAAGTGGTGGACGGTCCTCTCAAATCCCCTCCACTGGCCTGGTACACCCATTGCCTCTGCTGTGAGTTGCTACACAAAGGCCTCCTTGTCTCAAGGGAGAATGAACTCCAGCATCTCCAGCCAAGAATACTTCCTTGCTTAGTTCTCTTCCCTTCTTCTATGCTGGAGATGGTGGTTAACTGAGAGAATGGTCTCAATTTCTTGAGACCAGAATTCTTGTCTCAGTCTTTGCTTTTGGGGAGCCTGACCTAACACACTCGGTATCCAAGAGACAACAAAACTAATCCAGACACACATTGAAAAGAAATCCCAGATGATAACTGTTTGCCTAGAAGTACTTGCTTAAAATTAGAACAGGAAAACAGAAGGTTTGGAAAATGTCTTCAAAAGGTCTTCAAGAATGAAGTGAATTCCCGTCAATAGATAGTACTATTAAGAAGCTACAAGCTCTGAGTCACATGATAAAGAAGGCGCATGTCTCTTCTCTCCTAAAGGAACAGGAAAGGTGCCAAGAAACTCCAGGAAAAACATAAAACTGTACCAGGAAATTGTGATTCAAATGTGAAGGAAACAAAAAGTAGCATGATTTTAAGTAATTGATGATGTATAAGGAAAGGGAAGTATTTGAACTTAAGATACGAAATAGTCTACTTGAAGGCCTTATTTTACCTTTATTATGGAATAATTATAATATATGCAAAATCAAGGGAAAAAATAGCAAAAAGGAACATGTACCCATCACTCAGTGTCAACAATGGTCAAGATCTGCTTCATCTCAAATATCCATTCAGTTTTCAAATTTCCCTAAATGTCTCATACTAAGTGCATGCTAAGTCACTTGAGTTGTATCCAACTCTTTAGGACCCTGAGGCCCACCAGGCTCCTCTGTCCATGGGATTTTCCAAAAGAATACTGGAGTGGGTTGCCATGTCCTCCTCCAGGGAATCTTCCCAATCAGGGATCGAACCTGCGTCTCCTGCAGCTCCTGCTTTGGGCAGACGAGTTCTTCACCACTAGTGCCACCTAGGAAGCTCTCATGTCTCGTAACTTTTCTTTTTTACGGTTGTGTTGTTTGAATTAGCATCCAGACTACTTGTTTAATTTAGTTTCTGTGTCTCCTGACTCTCTCCCAGGCTCCAGGGGACCCTCCACTTAGGACAACCACAATTCAGGGACTTGAGGTGACACTTGGTTCTCCAATGATCCAGTCACCATCTCAAACGTGCAGGGATTGTTTTATTCCTGCTTTAAGGTCACATTTCTTGTTTTAATCACTATTATCTCATGAAATAGTCACTGGGCAGTCTTCAGCTTCAGGCTACTTCAAGCTCTCTCAAGTCATCAGTTTCTTCAGAGTCAAAAGAATCTCACATTTCTTTCAAACATAAAGGACCTTTGCTTGGTGGTCCCATCCATATAGAAATCTGAGCTCCCCCATTCCAGCATAAACACTGAGGCAGGTGTCTAGCCTAGAAATCTTCCGGACTTTTCTGTTTACCAAAGTTTATTAGAAACGCCCCTGGTTACAGATGCTGTGAATACTCAAGTGCCAGATATGATTAAAGATATCCAAACAATGCTCTAATTTATAAGTGAACTCCTCAAAAAATCCAGAAAGCTCAGGTTCAAAGACAAAAGGTATTTGGAGCTGCTGTCTTGGATCCCAGATTTTGCTACAAACAGCCCACTTGACCATGAAGATAAAGGTGAGGCCTGCCCTGGGGCACACAGATTCGCGTTATGGAATCTTCTGTCTCTGGCCCAATCCTGGGCCATGGGTTCTGGGGTTTACCCCTTCCCTCCTCTTTATTGGGGTGGTTGGGCATAGGAGGGGCTGGAAGAACAGGAAGGGCTGGAACATGAGATGGAGGTGTTTTGAGCTTGGGTGCCCAAGACCTCATGGCTTCTAAGTTGTCAGGCCAGAGCATGAACCCAGGTCCATCTGGCTTCATATTTTAACCCCTTCTTCCTTCCCAGCCCATGGAAACTGGAAGCAAATAGGAAAAGTCCTCGTGGGACCTGGGGCTTCCCCAAGAGGCCCAAAAGGAATCAGAATGGCCAAGTTTCCGGCAGTTAAACAGTTAGCTTAGACTAATATCAACAGACACACCTGGAAATGTGAAGCCAACTAACAAAAGTGGTCCTTTTAACAGATGAGGGAAATCGGGGAGTTTTTCAAGTCAACCTCTTCACCGTTGCCACAGAGGCCTGGGTGCTCAAATATTAACCTGCTAATTGGGGGGAGGGGGGCAGGGGAAGTGGCTATCTTGACTCATGGATCTTGTCTGCTGGTGAATGTTCGTCGTAAACTGTGATGCCCATAACTGTGCTGGCAAGTGTCCTCAATGCTCCCCATCTTTGTCTCCAGCTCACCAGCCCCCTCGGTACTGTGTTGCTTGGTACACTTCTTGGGAACTCTTTTCTCCCCGACGCTGCAGATGATGTCGACTCCTACCTGCCTCTCTGCCCATTTCTTCTCAGCCTCCCTCGCTGCCCCTAAACACGGAGGCCCCCAGGCTCTGTCCTCCCCCTACTCTCTCTCTTAGGACTCTTGCCACACCCCACCCCACCAGGGCTTCCGCTTGCCTTTCTCACCCCAGCCCAGACCCATGACTCTTCTGCTTCTTGAACTTCTACCCCAAATGTCTCCAGCATCTTGGACTCTGCCTGTGTCCAGACCTGGATTCACCACCCGATGATCACCCCACACCCTCCCAGACCAGTTAGGCTGGTCCTCTGGGTGCCCTCTCCTGACAGCACTGACTATACCCGCTGCCTGCACCCTCTGTATCTGCACCTGGTCCCACCTGGGCAGAGACCAGTTCGGCCTGATGGCTGACACTACCCAGCACCTAGTGTGGCTCCTGGCACAAGTGAACACTCAATGAACTTCATCAAATAACAGGACAGTCTTACCCACTGCTTCCAGGTTCTGAGTCTGCACCCTCTCTCAGTGACCCCCGCCAGGCCCAGTGGGCCACCTCCAGGGTATCCAAACCCAGAGTGGAGGAGGCCCTGTGAACCCACCCGCAAGTGACTGCAGACCCAGCTGTGCCTCCTCAGCAGTTTCGAACTCCAAGAGGCCCTTGACACCTGCCCACTGGAGGCTCAGTGTTGTTTTCTGGGTCTCAGTGACTTCTGCTTTTTGGGGTACAGTGTAAATAGGCTGTGGTGACCTTTGGGGAGGGACACCGTTTGAGTCAGAGGAGGAGGGAGAAACAGTATCAGGAGCTGAAGGGCCCAGCTAGCACCCGAGGAGCCTTAGTGGTGAGATCTCATCCAGCGGTGAGATCCGAGATGAGATTTCAAGCCCCATGGAGCAAGCTCCTTCATGTCTGACACCCTATGGCAGGGGCTCAACAAAGAACCATCCCTTCACCCCACACCTAGGTTGCCAGATAAAATACATGCTGCCCAGGTAAATCTGGGTTCCGATAGACAATAATTTTTCAGTATAAGTGTGTCCCCATTCATTATGTCCTCTAGGACACACTTATACTTAAAAAAAAAAAAATACTTGTTGTTTATCTGAAAGGCAAATTCAAACTTAACTTGTGGTCCTCTATTTTTATTAGCTAAATCTAACAACTCTACCCCCAGGTGACATTTGGGCATGGCCAGGAGACATTGTGAGTTTTCACAACTGCAGAGGGGTGGGGGTGTTGTGGGGTGTTGCTCAATATTCCATAGTGCATGGGGCAACCAAAAATTATCCAGACCAAAATGTCAACAGTGTTGAGGCTGAGAAACTGGCCTCTGGATCCCAGAGCACACAGAAATCCCCAGCCCACCCCCACCCATACCCCTTGCCCACATGCCTTCCTTCCCTCAGACCATTAAGTGACGTGGAGGGGGACTCACGGACCTGCCACAGATGTTACCAATGCCAAGTTACAAGGTTATGGGGAAAATAGAATACAAAATTGTATAACTTCTCAACATAGATCAGGGGTGAACTATGGAGAAAAAAACACACAATTGAGGGAAATTGTCTAACATGCTCAGGAGGTTTACCTTAGGTAACAGAGCTATTTCTTCCCCTCTGTTTCTTTTCTACCCCCCCCCCCAACCTCTCATTTCCTGAGAACTATGTTTGTAAAATATTTTTAACTTTTTTTCTTTTTTGTCTGTGCCACACAGCTTGCAGAATCTGAGTTCCCCAATCAGGGACTGAATCCGTGTTCTCAGCAGTAAAAGCACAGAGTCCTAATCACCACCAGGAAAAGCCCAAAATATTTTAAACTTTTAAACCTTTTATGTAATTATACAAGTAAGGCATAAATACATTCTCTTCGGATTGAAAAGAAATTGGAGATAGTGCAGCGAGGTTTCCGTGTTCTCAGCAGTAAAAGCACAGAGTCCTAATCACCACCAGGAAATTCCCAAAATATTTTAAACTTTTAAACCTTTTATGTAATTATACAAGTAAGGCATAAATACATTCTCTTCGGATTGAAAAGAAATTGGAGATAGTGCAGCGAGGTCACTCTCCTCTCACCTGCAATCTGGCCCCAGTGCCCTGCAGAAGTAACTGCTGCACGGGGCTGATTCTGAGCTCGGGTAGAGACACAGCTCCACCTTTGGCTTTGAACTGACGCTGGAAAATAGGATGGTGCCCGCATAGGGCAAATAATAGATACGGCCAAGTTGTTTTAAAGTTGGCTGTTTCATTTCACTCAGCCACAAACAAGGTGTGACAAGACTGGTGTGAACCAGCACTTGAGACCAGACTTGAAAATGCTTGCCAATAAGCCTGGTTCCAAATAGGAAAAGGAGTACGTCAAGGCTGTATATTGTCACCCTGCTTATTTAACTTCGATGCAGAGTACATCACGAGAAATGCTGGGCTGGAAGATACACAAGCTGGAATCAAGAATCCCAGGAGAAGTATCAATAACCTCAGATATGCAGATGACACCACCCTTATGGCAGAAAGTGAAGAGGAACTAAAAAGCCTCTTGATGAAAGTAAAAGAAGAGAGTGAAAAAGTTAACTTAAAGCTCAGCATTCAGAAAACTAAGATCATGGCATCTGGTCCCATCACTTCATGGCAAATAGAAGGGGAAGCAATGGAAACAGTGTCAGACTATTTTGGGGGCTCTAAAATCACTGCAGATGGTGACTGCAGCCATGAAATTAAAAGACGCTTACTCCTTGGAAGAAAAGTTATGATCAACCTAGATCACATATTCAAAAGCTGAGACATTACTTTGCCAACAAAGGTTTGTCTAGTCAAGGCTATGGTTTTTCCAGTGGACCCCCCCCCCCAACCTCTCATTTCCTGAGAACTATGTTTGTAAAATATTTTTAACTTTTTTTCTTTTTTGTCTGTGCCACACAGCTTGCAGAATCTGAGTTCCCCAATCAGGGACTGAATCCGTGTTCTCAGCAGTAAAAGCACAGAGTCCTAATCACCACCAGGAAATTCCCAAAATATTTTAAACTTTTAAACCTTTTATGTAATTATACAAGTAAGGCATAAATACATTCTCTTCGGATTGAAAAGAAATTGGAGATAGTGCAGCGAGGTCACTCTCCTCTCACCTGCAATCTGGCCCCAGTGCCCTGCAGAAGTAACTGCTGCACGGGGCTGATTCTGAGCTCGGGTAGAGACACAGCTCCACCTTTGGCTTTGAACTGACGCTGGAAAATAGGATGGTGCCCGCATAGGGCAAATAATAGATACGGCCAAGTTGTTTTAAAGTTGGCTGTTTCATTTCACTCAGCCACAAACAAGGTGTGACAAGACTGGTGTGAACCAGCACTTGAGACCAGACTTGAAAATGCTTGCCAATAAGCCTGGTTCCAAATAGGAAAAGGAGTACGTCAAGGCTGTATATTGTCACCCTGCTTATTTAACTTCGATGCAGAGTACATCACGAGAAATGCTGGGCTGGAAGATACACAAGCTGGAATCAAGAATCCCAGGAGAAGTATCAATAACCTCAGATATGCAGATGACACCACCCTTATGGCAGAAAGTGAAGAGGAACTAAAAAGCCTCTTGATGAAAGTAAAAGAAGAGAGTGAAAAAGTTAACTTAAAGCTCAGCATTCAGAAAACTAAGATCATGGCATCTGGTCCCATCACTTCATGGCAAATAGAAGGGGAAGCAATGGAAACAGTGTCAGACTATTTTGGGGGCTCTAAAATCACTGCAGATGGTGACTGCAGCCATGAAATTAAAAGACGCTTACTCCTTGGAAGAAAAGTTATGATCAACCTAGATCACATATTCAAAAGCTGAGACATTACTTTGCCAACAAAGGTTTGTCTAGTCAAGGCTATGGTTTTTCCAGTGGTCATGTATGGATGTGAGAGTTGGACTGTGAAGAAAGCTGAGTGCCAAAGAATCGATGCTTTTGAACTGTGGTGTTGGAGAAGACTCTTGAGAGTTCCTTGGACTGCAAGGAAATCCAACCAGTCCATTCTAAAGGAGATCAGTTCTGAGTGTTCATTGGAAGGACTGATGTTAAAGCTGAAACTCCAATACTTTGGTCACCTCATGCGAAGATTTGACCCATTGGAAAAGACCTTGATCGGACTGGGGGCAGGAGGAGAAGGGGACAACAGAGGATGAGATGGCTGGATAACATCACCAACTCAATGGACATGAGTTTGGGTCAACCCCGGGAGTTGGCGGTGGACAGGGAGGCCTGGCATGCTGTGATTCATGGGGTCGCAAAGAGTCAGACATGACTGAGCAACTGAACTGAACTGAACTGAATTGAAGATGGGTGAAAAGTATCATTACCTTGTTTTAATTTGCATTTCCCTTTTTTAAGGGTTTTTTCCAGTTTTACTGAGATGCAGCTGAAATATGACACTCTGTAAGGAAGGTGATGATGTGGTAACTGTATATATTGCAAAATGATTACCATAGTAAGATCAGTCCCATAGTTACCTTGTGTGTGTGAGTAAACTTCTAGGACTTAGTCTCTTAGCAACTTTCAAGTATGTGATACAGAATTGTTAACTGTAGTTATCAAGCTGTACATTACATCCCCAGCACTTTTTTATCTTCTGACCAGAAGTTTGTACCCTCTGACCAACCTCTCCTCGATTCTCCCCTCCCCCTAGCTTCTGACAACCACCTTTCTGTGAGTTGGGACTTTTTGTTTTTTAGATTTCACATATAAGTAAGATCCCTCTGGGGAAGGGCATGGCAACTCACTCCAGTATTCTTGCCTCGAGAATCCCCATGGACAGAGGAGCCTGGTGGGCTACAGTCTATGGGGTCGCAGAGTCCAACACGACTGAGTAACTAAACACACACACACATAAGTAAGATCACACAGTACTGGTCTTTCTCTGTTTGGCTTATTTCACTTAGCATAATGCATGCGAAGTTCATTTATTTTGTCACAAATGGCAGAACTTTCTTCTTTTTATGACTGAAATATATGTATACATGTATGCATACTTTATTCATCCATCAATAGACACTTAGGTTATTTCCTTGTATTAGCTATTCTTAATAAGGCTGCAATGAACATGGGCTTACAGATATTTCTTTGAGAGAGTGTTTTCATTTCCTTCAGATTTATCCCAAAAAGTGGATTGCTGAATCATATGGTAGTTCTATTTTTAAGTATTTGAGGAACCTCCATACTGTTTTCCAGAATGACTGTACCAATTTACATTCTCACCAGCTTTGCACAAAAGTTCCCTTTTTCCACATCCTCTCTAACACATTACTTATTGTCTTTTTGGTGATAGCCATTTTGACAGGTGTGAGGTGATATCTCATTGTGGTTTTGATTTGCATTTCCCTGATGATTAGTGATGTTGAACATCTTTTCATTGATCTGTTTGCCATTTGTATATCATTTTTAGAGAAATATTAACACCAAGACTGAATTTCTTCAGGTGTCAGCTTTTATTTTTAGTGAAAATTTTAATTGATATACATGCACATCATATAGCATTCAAAAAGGAGTAGTCAGTGAGAAACCAGCCTCCTTCCCATGTCTGGAGCCCAGCCCTGCAGCCTTATTACCTGGAATTCCTCCCAGAGATATTCATTTCACATATAAGCAAGCACTCACACATACAACCTTTCCTTTAGCTTTTGCATTCTGCACTCTGAACACTATCCACATTCTTCTGCACTTCTCTCTCTCTTTTTTTGGAAAGTGGTTCCTCCAGCTCTACATAGAGCCATGTCATTCTTGTTCATGACTGCATTATATCCTTTCTGATGAATATATTACAACTTGTTTAAACAGCTTGCTGGCATTTGACAATTAGGTAGCTCCCAACCTTTGCCTTCAATGACTTTTTTGTGCATATATAATTTCTCACATATGGGAGAAATTAATTTGCTGAATTTGTAGGTTGGTGCAAATGTAATTGCTGTTTTTCCATCGTTGAAATTTGCTGTTTGATATTGGAATACTTTCTTAAATAAATGTGGTTATGTTATACATCATTTTAATGCACATTTCTCACTTTTTTGCTGAAGATTTATTACTTGCTGTTTATTTTATATTTATTTTAGACTATGGAAATGATGTTACACAAAAAGCAGATTTGAGCTATTTTCTTGTTTGAGTTACAACTTGCAACACCAGCAACACATTTGGCCCAGTAACTGCTAACAAACCTACAGTGCAGTGGTGGTTCGAGAAATTTTGCAAAGAAGTTGAGAGCCTTGAAGATGAGAAGTGCCGTGGCTGGCCATCAGAAACTGACAATGACCAGTTGAAAGCAATTATCGAAGCTGATTCTCTTACAACTGCACAAGAAGATGCCAAGAACTCAACATCAACCATTCTATGGTCATTCAGCATTTGAAGCAAATTGGAAAGGTGAAAATGCTTGATAAGTGAGTGCCTCATGAAGAATAAAGTCAGTTGTGTCTGACTCTTTGCAACCTTGTGGACTATACAGTCCATGGAATCTTCCAGGCCAGAATACTGGAGTGGGTAGCCTTTCCCTTCTCCAGGGGATCTTCCCGACCCAGGGCTTGAACTCAGGTCTCCTGCATTGCAGGTGGATTCTTTACCAACTGAGCCACTAGGGAAGCCTAGAGTGCCTCGTGCTGCTGCTGCTGCTGCTGCTAAGTCATTTCAGTCGAGATCGACTCTGTGCGACCCCATAGACGGAAGCCCACCAGGCTCCCCGTCCCTGGGATTCTCCAGGCAAGAACACTGGAGTGGGTTGCCATTTCCTTCTCCAATGCATGAAAGTGAAAAGTGAAAGTGAAGTCATTCAGTCACGAGCTGACTGCAAATCAAAAAAGTCATCATTTTGAAAGGCGTCTTATTTTATTCTTTGCAGCAGCAACAAACCATTTCTTGATTGAGTTGTAACATGTGACAAAAACTGGATTTTATACCACAATCGGCCATGACCAGCTCAGTGGCTGGACCGAGAAGAAGCTCCAAAGTGCTTCCCAAAGCCAAACTTGCACCAAAAAAAAGTCATGGTCACTGTTTCGTAGTCTGCCGCCAGTCTGATCCACTATAGCTTTCTGAATCCCAGCAAAACCATTACATCTGAGAAGTATACTCAGCAAATCAATGAGATGCACCGAAAACTGCAATGCCTTAAGCCAGCACTGGTCAATAGCAAGGGGCCAATTTTTCTCCAGGACAACACCCAACTGCATGTTACACAACAATCCCTCAAAATTTGAATGAATTGGGCTACAAAGTTTTGCCTCATCCACCATATTCACCTGACCTCTAGCACTGACTAGCACCTCCAACTGACTAGCACTTGAGGATCTTGACAACTTTTTTGCAAGGAAAAGGCTTTCACAACCAGGAGGAGGCAGAAAATTCTTTCCAAGAGTTTGTTGAACCCTAAAGCTTGGATTTTTAACCTACAGGAGTAAACAAACATTTCTCATTGCCAAAAATGTGTTGATTATAATGGTTCTTATTTTGATTAATAGAGATGTGCTTGAGCCTAGTTATAATGATTTAAAATTCACTACCTGAAACCACAATTACTTTCACACCAACCTGGTATATAATTCCCTAGAGGTGGAATTGCTAGGTCAAAGGGCAGTGTATTTGATGAGTTTCAGGTTGTAACCAAGTTGCCTTCCATACTGATTTACTGTTATGCCTTTTTATGCTTGTAAGAAAACTAACGTATGTTTTAATTCAGAGAAACATATAGCATAGTCACTGTGTTTGATAATAAGAAACCAGCATTCAGAAAACATCCACTATATATCAGGAACCCTTTTTGATAAAAGCACTTCTGAAGGAAGCGAATTTAAGATTTTTGTTTAAGGTACTGAGGGCATGGCAATCCACTCCAACATTCCTGCCTGGAGAATCCCCATGGGCAGAGGAGCCTGGTGGGCTACAGTCCACGGGGTCGCAAAGAGCCGGACATGACTGAGTGACGAAGCACAAGCACAGCACCGACTAAGAAGGCAGCAGAGCCAGAAATCAGACTTGTCCAGCTCCCTGCCCTGGGCCTGGGCCTTGTCACCAGGCAGGAGGCTGACGCCCTGGTATGAGGAACTAGATTCCAGTGTAACTCGTGATGTCACGTGACAGGTGACTAGAGGTATGACCCAAACCCTTCTGGGCACCTAGGCTAAGGAGTGGGGCTGGGCCAGGGGAAAGGGCTTTACAGAGGAAAGAGCACCCGGCAGAAACCTGTATGGGAGGTGCTTTCAGGTAGGAGGAGGGGGCTGTAAGTCAAGGCTGTAGACTGGACCAGGAGGGGTCCTTGCTCTGATCCTCACCCTGGGACACTACTGGAATCCTCAGAAGGCCCTCATCCTGCATAAGATACTTACCTGGGAGAAATTAAACATCAATAGTCATGAGTGGCTATTGAACCCTTGAAATGTGGCTAGTCCAAAAGGAGAAGTGCTATAATAACTAGAAAATACAAATCGAATTTCAAAACTTTAATACCCAAAATTTTTTGTAAATTATTGCTTTACAGTGCTGTGTTGGTTTCTGCTGTATAGCAAAAAAAATTTTAAGTAAGATATGTCTATAATTTTTATATTATTCATATGTTGAAGTGATAACATTTTGGATACATAAGGGTAAATTTTAAAATGTTAAAATTAACGCCACTTGTTCCTTTTTTTTTCTTGTGTAAAGTGGCTACTGGAAAACTCGCATATTTTGTTTCTATTGGACAGTGCTGTTCCATAACCTTCCTTTAGGTCCCTGCCTCCCTTCCCCTGCAGAAGAAGCTGTGGGGTCAGCGGTGAGGGTGGTGACGGCTGAGTGGTTCATGTGCTCGGCCTGCCCACTAGGCTTTTTCATTTGGATTTTCGCCACATCTGGGCTTCTCCGATGTAAAGAATCAGGGTAAAGGATCCACCTGCAACGCAAGAGACCACAAGAGACTGGGGTTCTATTCCTGCGTCCGGAAGATTCCCCCGGAAGAGGAAATGGCGACTCGCTCCAGGATTCTTGCCTGGAAAATGCCATGGACAGAGGCGCCTGCGGTCCATGGGGCCGCAGATAGGAGGACAAGACTGAGGGATTAAGCGTCTGCGTCCACTTCTGGGCAGCCGCTGGGTTTCCCGTGACCGGCCGGGCTCACTGTGCTCTGCCGCCCTCTAGCGGCTCCTTTCCCAGCTGTTCTGCTCTTCAGCGCCATCCTGTGCTGGATTTGGTATCCTGAAATACTTTGTGGTCCCCAAACATTTATTTCACTCACCTACATCCTGTTTTGATTTTAGTTAATTCAAAGTCTTCTCACAGAAGTAATTTAAGAACTATTCTGATCCCTTGTTGTTTATTTGCTCAGTTTTTTCCGATTCTTTATGACCCCATGGACTGGAGCCCCCTAGGCTCCTCTGTCCTCGGAATTTCTCAGGCAAGAATCCTGGAGTGGGTTGCCGTTTCCTTCTCCAGGCGCTCGTCCCAATCCTGGGATGGAACCCACATCTCTCGCATTGGCAGGCAGATACTAACTGAGCCACCAGGAAAGCCCGTTCCGGTCCCTAGTTACTGTCTTCTCGATAGGTCTAGGGCTTTCCAGGAGCTCAGACAGTGAAGAATTTGCCTGCAAAGTGGGAGACCTGGGTTCGATCCCTGAATTGGGAAGATCTGCTGGAGGAGAGCAGCAACCCACTCCAATATTCTTGCCTGGAGAATCCCCATGGACAGAGGAGCCTGGCGGGCTACAATCCATAGGGTCACAGGCTGTCTAAGCACAGCACGCACAACAGCTCTCAATGTAACTAAAATGGAGGCATCATCAACTTCTCTTAATTTCTCCAGTTGTGGCTTCTTAATGGTGGAAAATAATCAGTAATGTCTGGAAAGTGATATTGCCTAATTCTTTAAATTCCTGTATATTAATAAGTAATTTTATTTAGAGGGATAAGATTTCAGCATTAGAAGACACTTTCTTTTGTTAGTAAAATGAATTAATAGTGTGGTAAATAGGTTAACGTGCATGGTAAGGATTATTGGGCAATAATGGCCTATAAAGTATTTAGCATGGAGCGTGGTACATTATGAGCTCTCGATACATGTAATTATTACTGTGTGAAATTCCTTGTTGTTTACATAAGCAGCAATCTTTGAAGAGTGTTGTGGTTGGAAGCACTTGAGCCCCTGCATGCTAAGATCCTGGTTCAGACCCTTCCTGATGAGCAAACAAGGTGTAATGGAAAAGAACTATAAGTTTCGACAGGTCACTGAACTAGAAAAACACCTGGCTGGTTTGAGATCTTCCTGGAAAATCACTCATCTGAGTCAGAGCTGAGTTAAGTCAGCCAACCAGGGCAAGAAGAATGCAAGGGGATGAGCTGTGGATCCACTTCACAGGGAACTCTGGATTTTCCAGCGTTGTGCGGAATGGAAATATATATAGGATCAAGGAGAAAATGAAACAATATGTAAATGCATCTGTTCAAGAAAAACATGTCTATCTTTAAAATGGAAAACTGTGAGTTCGAATCACTGTGGCATTTATATGCCTATGGATATATTTAAAGAATGACTAACTGCTTTATTTTTAAGAGTTGACATTATGATGATACTGGAAATTATAATCTTTCTGAATTTGTTTATACTTAGGATGAAAAGTTCTACCTATACTTAGGATGAAAAGTTCTGCGTAACTTGGAATGGAGAAAGGAAAACTGCATCCTTCAAACTCTTGTAAAGAGGATGTGAGCACAAAAAAATGAAGATCAGCATTCTGGCTGTATAACTCAGCAGTGGAATTGCTGGGATCTGGGGGCCCACAACCAACATTCCTCAGGATACCAAACTTTCCAGGGCAGCTGTGCTAATTTACATTCCCCCCACCAGCAGTGGAGACGTGCTCCACTACTCCCAATTCTCTCCAGCACGCTGGCTGTGTGGAGGCCTGCAACTTCCATGAAGCAGACAGGGCCACTGGCTCTCTGGGGAAGCACAAGGCTAAGTAGAGGTAACAAGAGCCTGGACCCTTTCTGGGGCTTCTGAGCCTGTGAGATCAGAGTCTGGAGAACTAGATCAAAGAGTTCTAATGACTTCTCTCTACAAAAGCCCAAAGCACTTGTTGCTACAGAGAGGCAGCCAGCCCCCCACTGTATCCCAGTGATGGCTTCACGCCAGGCCTTGGCTCCTGCCCACTCCCTTTATCTCTGAGCTAACCAGTCACCCGTTCACATGGCCTGGCTCTGGGCAGGAAGCTAGGCAGCTGGTAGCACTGACTTGTTACCATCTTGGTCCTATCCTCCAGTCACCTCAGTGGAGTCACGGTAATTTCAGCCCTAACGTATGAACTCCACTAGTCAAATCCTGGGAAGCCAGCCTCTGGCCGCTTTTTTTTTTTTTTTTT